>PVIJ01004684.1:0-113927 GCA_004024925.1 Scalopus aquaticus | reverse complement strand
AGGGAAAGGGCACAAAATGGAATAGAAAAGAACACAAGGGACCATGGAGATGGATCACGGGTGAATTGGTGGTGGGCTACCCAAGGGGAATGCAAAATGTAAAAGACATAAATAACAATAAAAATATATATTATATAAAAAAAATTTATAAAGTTTGTAAAACCAGATGATAAAAAAAAAATAGCATCATAGTGCTGCACTTAACCCCTTGTGCCACCAGGGAGGCCCCTGTTTTTTTCTTTTAATGATAGTTTCTTTTGCTGTGCAGAATCGTTTTAATTTGATCTGTACCCATTCTTTCTTTTGTTTCCCTTGGTGCTCTAGTCTAGTCCTCAAAAACATCTCTGAAGCCATTGTCATGGAGTGTTTTGCCTATGTTTTATTAAATGTATTTTATGGTTTCTGGTCTTAGATCCAAGTCCTTGATTCATTTTGAATTACTTTTTGTGTGTGGTGTGAAATAGTGGTCTAGTTTCATTCTTTCTAGTAGGATTTTGTCATTTTCTTTTAGTTCTTTCCCTCACTTGAGTCAATTTTTCCCTTCTCTATTTCTTCTTAGTTTTAAAATATTTAAGGTGGAATATATTTTGTCCCCCAAATATTAAATGCATTTTTGAAAATATTTAATTTGTGCTTGAATGTTGTGTTATGGTTTTCTTCTGCTTCATAATTGGGTTACTTGGAGGGGTTGATTTTTTAGCAACTGAATTGCTTAGATTCATGTTTCATGTTTATAGTAGTTTTAGTGTAGATGAAAACTGCCTCTGCATTTCTGTGGACAAGGTTGGTGGCTTTAGGTGGTTTACAAGATTCTTACTTCAAGAGCCCCCTCTTGGCAATTTAAAGAAGTGTATGATGTCTATTAGATGCTGTTTTTTAAAGGGGGGAGGCTCAGCAATGTATTGGATGATGCCCTTTTTAAGGAGAGGAGTTATATTTAGGTCCATTAATGTATTGGATGATGCTTTTCATGTAGGAGAAGAATTGTATGTCTAACAATTTGGTGGGGGTGGGAATTAAGTCCTAAAAAAATTCAGTCCTCCAGGAGCCTAACTTCTTTTGTATTTTACAAAGTTTCTCATAGGATATCTCTCCATTTCCTCTTAGCATTCTTTTTTGCCAAAATACTACCTTTCCTGTGTGTACTTTTAAGTCCCTTCTTTCTACTCAGTTCTCTTCCTACCAACATGCTTTTTCAATATTCTCACTCTTAAGGTGGACTTTTTCATTCTGGCTTGGTTTTGCAGTTGACTTCTCTCTTTCACAGTCTTTCCCAAACTGACCTGCTCTTCATGAAAGCTTGCAGTGAGAGAATGGGGAAAAGCTTGCTGGAATTTATTGTGTTTTCTGCTTATGGATATTCTCTTCTCATACTTGAGGATGTGGGTTTTGTGATGTTTTATTGGTTCTTTTTTGTTCTTTTGGAAGTTATGTTGGGAGTCTTAGATCAATATTACTCCTTCAGTTGGAGAGTTGGTGTTTAATTCTAAAACTTAGTAGATCTCTTGTTGCTACTTGAATTATACTTTCATGGCACTAACTTTGATTCCTTACCCAATAGAACAGATTACTTAGATACTGCTGTTTTACTCCACGTTTTGGATTAAAAATGTTATGATTATTACATCCATTAGTTTAAACATTTCTGGTGAAAAGACACCTTTAATAAAATTGGTAATAGTTTCAGAAAGTGGTTAGATGGTTTTGGAGACCTAAGGCTGGGCTTGAATGTTTCACGAGACCTTGATGCATCTCAGACTGACTCTGTCTTTCTTTACGCGCTTGGTCTCCTGCCCCTTTCGCCCCCTTGGTTCTTTCAGGAGGTGCCCCCTCGAGCTCCACTAAATTACCTGACCTGCTGGCCGGGTCAAGATGGTCTTTCAGTGAGATGTTATTAAATTAGAAATGTGGAAGTGAATAGCATAAAGGACTAGTACTTTTGTTTGTGTTCTTTTTACAGTTAAATTTAACAATTTGATTCTGTTGTCTTTTATACTCAGTTTTATATTTTAAAATAACATTAACATTTCTTTTTTGATTATATTAAGGTATCATTGTGCGTTCACTGAAATATAAGGGAGAAATTCACAATAATGTTCGTATACAACATCCTAAAATCAGTTAAATCTAGGTTAATATTAATGGTGGAACTTAGAGTTGATAGTTTCTGAAATAAATTTTAGACAACAAGAAATTAGTTTGTGAATTTCTGTTAAGTAGTGCTCTTCTTCTATGAGTTTGCACTCATAACGATCATTATGTTGTTACAGTTGGTTGTATCCTTACTTCTGTGCCTTCTGGACTGGGTCATGGCCTTACCTCTAAAGACGCTGCTCCGACCAGTCCATGCTACTGGTGCAGAAAATGATAAAACAGAAAAATCTGTCCTCAATTGCATTTATAAGGTAAATGTCTTTGTGTTATTGTTTATTTGGTCGCCAAAGGTTTTTAAAACCTAAAGAAATAACATTTATAACTATTAGTTTTTTGTTGCTTTAGAACTAGGTATTTTTTAAGAACATAGGTTTACCAGATAGTACCTAGAGATATTTCAAAGGTATTTCCTATAAGACACTGTTGTTACATTGCAAAATTTGAAAGGAGTCCATTTTTTAAAAAATATGAGAGTTGTTAAATTTTACTCATTATTTTGAAGAGATACTAAATTTTACCTTTCATAAAAGGTAAATTTAAGTTTTTAAATATTAAAAATTTTGTCAAGCTCTTGTATTACCTCTTGACGTTTTTCTTCTTTTACCTTTATTTTCACTAAGAAAGGTTGGTGTATTTTCAGGTATTACATGGGTGTGTTTATGGAGCTCAGTGTTTTAGCAATCCAAGGTATTTTCCAATAAGCCTCTCTGACTTGGCATCTGTGGATTATGATCCTTTTATGCACTTGGAAAGTCTGAAAGAGCCTGAACCTTTGCACTCTCCTGATTCAGAACGGTCTAATAAACTCCAACCAGTAACAGAAGGTAAAGTGAATTATTTTCAGGACAATATTATTGCTTGCATTTTCTCAAGATAAGATCTTAGGTCATAGATGGGAATAATGGAGGAGGAATATATCTTAACTTTGTAGTTGCTTAACCCGCCATGTATATTATAACAAAGTTATAATATCTGATTTCATTGTCTTTATACTTCTAAATTATTTTTATAGGTTTTTGATACTTTATACATTGCAGGGTATACATAATTGAATAAGAGACTTCTCTTTGGAGTCTGACAGACATGGTATAGAATTTTTATTTTCATTTTAATAGCTGAATGACTCTATCTGTTTCCTTATTTGTATAGTGGGCATAATAATACTAGTTCCCTCATAGAGTTGTTTTGAATTCTAAATAATGTGTAAAACCCTTCATATGGGCCTTGGTACATAGTGAACTCAGTAACATTTTTTTATGCCACTTATTTTCTACCTTCAGAGAGTTCACTACCAGATATTGGGGAAAGATGTAAACAAATAACCTCATGTGAGTAAAAAATAAAAGTTCATTCAAGATACAGAGGTAGCCTAGAGGAACCTAGCAATTAAGGATTTTAAGGAGGTGATGTACATGATAAAATTAGTATTAAGAGCTCTTTGACGATAGCATTCTATAGGAGTTGGTAAATTATGGTCCACACCTGTTGCTGTAAAGTTATTGGGATACATCCCTGCTCTTCACTTATATATCATAAAGGCTGTATTTGTGTCGGTGTTCTCGTTTGTTGCAGCAGAAAGTTGTGTGTCCCATAAAGCTGAAAATATTTTCTAGCTGGCCCCTTACATAAAAAGTTGCTGAACCTCTGGTATGTCAGTTTGATTCTAGGGAGGTTGACAGAACAGAGAGACCAGTCATGAGCCATTTGCAGTAAGGCATGCAATGGTTGCTGACGGCTTAAATTGGTTAAATTTCCCCAAATTAGACCAGCAAGAATATGGGAAAGTTTGGAAATTTGAGAGAGTATAAGTAAGGGAATGTTGGAAATGGTTTGGGATGCCTATTGGACATTCATATGAAGACATCTAGTGTCTATGTTGTACGTGCAGATCTAAATCTTAGAGATGTCTTTGCTGGGAATATGTATTTATGTTGTAGGTGTTTGTTCTGAGAAGAAAATAGCAGAAAGGAAGGAAAATCAGGTGACAGTAATTTCTCAGGAACTAAGAGAGGAGAAACCTTTAAAAAGACTGGCCAACGGTATTAAAATGATAGGGAGGTCAAATATAAAAAAACAGTGACAACTATGTTGGTTAGATTGAGCACAAAACAAAATTGAGAAATTATCAGATTTAGAGTTTCTGACCAAAGGGCAAACTATTAAGAAAGAACTTGATTTTAAAGGTATAATTATTATAATAGAATAAACATCTGCAGTGTCACCATGATAATGGATGATGACATAGAATGCAAGTGAAGATATAAAGTTACACGTCAAGGAAATATGGCCAGAGTTTTGGGTTTACCACAAGTTGCTAATAGTTTTTCTAGAACAAACACACAAGTGAAATAGGAATAAAATTTATAGTGCCGATAATAAGGAATGATACTGGCAGTGCACTATAGCCAAATAATTAAGACAATAATTAATATAGAGGTGATATCATTATTTCTTTAGATTTGACATAGTAAAAGTAGTGTTTATTTTACCTAAAAACAAACTTACAGGAATACTTCTCAAATTTTTAAAGGTGTAAAATGATAAAGTTTGATTCAAGGCAAGTAGTGTATTTATTAAACAGTGTAATAAATAATTTTGCAAAGGAAAGTTTTAATGTATTTATGGAAAATGTACTGTACCGTTATAAGTCACTATAAAAAAAGCAAAGGGGGCCTCCCTGGTGGCGCAGCTGTTGAGCGCTGCGCTGTGGAGCTGTCGGCAGCGCGCGATGCAAGTTCGACGCCCAGCCAGGGAGAATCCCACATGGTGCGGCAGACCTCTCCTGCCTCGCCCGCTGCTCCCCTCAGCAGTGTATTTCTGATCTGCCTGTTCTGCTCCCCACTCTGCTCGGTGAACCCTCTCGCCGCCCCACGCCTCTGGCATGTACCCCAGCTTGTATGTATAAATAAATCAATCTTAAAAAAAAAAAAGCAAAGAAAAAATTTAAGTAGATGAGCTTTATGTTGATACCAAATACTCTTGTAGGGTACTATTCTCTAAATGTACTAAGTTGTTCCTTTGGACTTTTTTAAATGTATTAAGGACCAGATAAATACAGTACCTTTTAGGAACAGCTGTGAGCTAACAGCTGGGGATTCTGTGGTCTGTAGTGACTACATGCTGTGGGTTGTTTTTTTTTTTTTAATGTGGCAAAAATGACTAATCATTGTGCCCTTGTCTAAGGCATGCTTCATCATCTTCAAGTACTTTTTTGGCCAAAGATTTCTAAACATAGAGTGTTCTTAATAAGCTCACTTTTGGATTGAACAAGTCTGATTTGAGAACTATTGGCAGGAGTAGCTGTAATTATTAAATTTACTAAAGAATAAAGCAAGGTAGCGAAGTTGGCTTTTTGTCAAATGGCAGTAGTCTTATTAGCAAAAAGTCATCATTTGCAGGGTCAGAATGAAAGGAGGCTCCAAAGGATTCATTCTGTCCTAATTATAGTTTCACCTATACATATTATGCAAAGCTAATATTTAAAGCATTTGCCAAAATTAACTTCCTCTGCGTGTTCTATTACAGTGCAGTGAATTGCAGCAGCTTTTTATGTCTTGCTGCTTTTGTATGCCATAATAATCTGTAATTATGGGTTTGCTGCAAATACTGTAGGGTTTGTTTAATCTGACAATCTGAAAAGACAACCCTGAATAGACTTATTTAAATGAATGCTAGTTACACAAAGCCACAGAAGCATCGATATCTTCATTTCACATTTTCTCACAAGTTTGGTTATTTCAGCATTTCATCTTGAATTTTTAAATTGGAGAACTTCATGTTTTTCAATATCTGATGAGGTATATAGAAGCAAGATATGTATGTTCTGTACTTTATAGCTCAAAGATAACTCTTAACTGCCCAATTAAATTGAGAAATTTTTATTCTTTTATATTTATATATATCCTGTGTATAGAAAAACAACTCAGGAAAGAAAATGCTTTTAACTATATATGAAATCTAAATTTGTGTTTTAAGTGTTATCAGTGAAAATAATTATGACAGATTTATGAACAAACTCATTTAAACTGCATTCCTTATCTCCCATTGGGAAGAAATCGACTGTTACCTAGACTTAGGTTTTTGTTTCAGAGAGCTGGTTGATTCTTGCAGTTTATTTATAAGCAAGTTTGTAAAAGGAACTTATCAAGCCTGTGTTACTACAATGCTCTCAAAATTGAATGGCTATGTCCAGCTATATGAGGTATCTATTCATGTTTACAAAAAGTATTTTATTCTTAGAGAAAAGGTTCTAAGGAGTTTTATGTGATTTGCCCATGACCATAGAATAAGCCAGAGACAAAGTCAGAATTCTCTTTTCTGTGATCTTTTTCTATTAAATTATATGCTCCTTCAGAAATGTTCTGCAAAAAAGATTCACTGCTTAGAATGAGTCACCTATTTATCACTCAAAAGGAAAAAAAGAACAGAAAACGTTTTCCTGTATCAAATTTTTAAAGAATCTTTAATTACAGTTTTTACTGCCATTATAAAGTGATTTTGGTCTTATTTAAATGAGCCTTTTCCATGATCCTGGCCAGTAATTTTTCTAAGTGATGCTTTTTTAGAAGTGACTATGCACAGAAGAAGGAAGTTTGAATTTGTTTCCGTGTGTCCTAGTGATTTGCCAAAAGGGTAGTTTAACAAAAGGGAAATATAAGGAAATTAGAGTTGTGGTCAAGACAGAAATTACACTGAGCTGGGAAGCAAAATCCAGCTCTTAACTATGGCAGGCAAATCCCTTAACTTCTGTAAACCCATTTGTCCTCATTTACAAAATAAGAGATTCTGACAAAGTTATCTGTGAGGCTTCTTATAGTGTGAGCTTTCATTATATTTCTAGTTATAATTAGCAAAGAAAAAGCAGATACTAGATTTAAGCAACCCTTCTGTTTTTCATCATCCAGTGACATATCTTTTTACTTTGCTTATTATCTTGAAAATGTAGAATTTAATTGAGGTTAGTCATTTAGTAATGTTCCCTAGTGTTGAATAGCTGATTTTCAGAACCAGCCATAAAGATTAAAGAACAACTCAGTATAATTGGAAATTTTAAAGTAAACTGAAAAATGTTCATATGTATCAAAATATAGACAAAATTTGATTGGTAATTAAAGAAGATTAAAATTTTGATAACAACATTTCAAAATCAACCAGATTCCAAAAATGAATAATGGAAAAGCTATTATTGGTGCTAACGGCACTGCAGCTGATTTTTTCTGATTCTCACCTATACTTAGTGGTATGTCTCTGAATCTTGAGGACTATAGTCTTAAAAATGTATAATGTTCTTTTCTCTGGTCTCTCTATTTTTTTAATTGAAGTAATATTAAAAATTTCTAAATTAAAAAATTGAGGTAAGACTGGTTTACATTGTTTCTGTGTATTACAAGTATAGGGTTTCCTCCCTCAGGTGTTGTTCCCATGCAATACCCACTATCAAAACATTCATCTCTGGCCTCTTTTTAAAGTAATCTACATATAGCAATACACAAGCTAGTCTCTTGGAAGCCTTTTTCTTTTTTAAATTGTTCTTACTTAGAAGAATAGTGTACATTTTCAAGACCACAGTCCTCAAGGTGCATTACTTGGTATAGGTGAGAGTCGGCAAAAATCAGCTGCAGTGCCATTAACACCATTAATATCTTTTCCATTATTTTATCTCTAAAAATGTAATTTTGGGGGGAATTTGGTTCATTTTGAAATGTTAAAATCATATCCCTTTTGACGTGGGCATCTTACTACATATTGTCTGTGTTAGTGGTTATATAGTTCTATACAGCTACCCAAAAATATCACACACTGTAAATTTAAAATTAGAGTATTTATTGTATTTAGATAATACTTTGATCATCAGGATGTTTCATTTTTTTAAAGATTTTATTTTTGCATACAAGCTGGGGTGCAGGCCAGAGGTGTGGGCCAGTGAGAGGGTTCACCAGAGACAGAGCGGGGCGCAGAACAAATAGGCAGATCGACTGAAGTACACTGCTGAGGGGAGCAGCGGGAGAGGCAGGAGAGGTCTGCTTTGCCATGTGGGAATATCCCCAGCTGGGCATTGAACTCGCAGTGCAGCTTCCCACAGCTCCACAGCGCTGTGCTTACCCCATTACTCAACCAAGGAGGCCCTCATCAGGATATTTTTATATCTATATTCTGACAGCCAGGTCATATTATTCCCAAATGATTAATTTTCAAGATACAGCAATACTCAGTCAGACAAGATCATTCAAAAACTGTGGTAGAATAACAGACACAGTCACTCTAATTATGACTGTAATTAAGACAAGAACCCTGGAAGTATACACACACACAAACATACAACTAAATATCCTCATCTAACATAAATTATTAGTACTTTACCTTTGACAATTCTTCTCCCCTTCTAGATGAAAAATTATCAAGATAACCATCACCAAGTTGTCTCCATTTTCTGAATCACTTGTTCTAGAACTGACTTCCACATCTACATAACTTAGAAAGCTAGTAGACTTTGACAAGTTATTTTCTACATCTTCTTTCTTCTTTCTCCCTTTCTGTGTTCTGTCTTCCTTTTCTTCTCCTTTTTACTCCTCCTTCAGGTCCTAACATGAGCCACCTTAGCTTTTCAGGTCTCTTATTGCTATGCCCTATGAGTTTGTTTTTTTGTTTTTTTGGTTTTTTTCACTGTTTCCTATAACTTTTTTTTTTTTTTTTTTTTTTTATACATACAAGCTGGGGTACAGGCCAGAGGCGTGGGGCGGCGAGAGGGTCCACCAGAGACAGAGTGGGGAGCAGAACAGGCAGATCAGAAATACACTGCTGAGGGGAGCAGCGGGCGAGGCAGGAGAGGTCTGCCGCGCCATGTGGGATTCTCCCCGGCCGGGCGTCGAACTCGCATCGCTGCTGCCGACAGCTCCACAGCGCAGTGCTCAACCGCTGCGCCACCGGGGAGGCCCCTATAACTTTTTTTTTTTAAGTTACTCACATGGATGATGTGCTCCTTATCTGTTTGCTTTCCCTAATGGGGTCTCAAGGAGGAGAAAAACAAAAACTTCTTATCAATATATACAATTGGCTCCTTAGACTGTATTGATTCAGGAGAATACATTAGAGAAACACAAAACTTAGCAGGCTCATAAAATATTTTCCCTCTAAAATAATGTTTCCTTGGCATATATTAGCAACACTGACTCACTGTTTAAATTGATCCTGACTCCTGAAGTCTAGTGAAAAGTCACTTTTATCTTAAACTTTTCCATTACCAATAAAAGTCAGAGTTAAATGGCATTTAAGGCTGCTGTAAACCAAATCTGCTCATGAGATTAGAAATTTATCAGTTGGATTTAATTAGCCATTTGATCTGCATGTCAAGTGATTAGTTTATAATACTTAGGATCCTTTGAAGGTATGATGTACATTTAGTTTGAAATAAGAATCCATAAGCAAAAATTTCAAAAAAGTCTTCCCTTTAAAATAAACAAAACTGGCCACAAATGGCATGAATTTATCTTTTTGATCACCGAGTAGTATTCCATTATGTATGTATACTACATCTTCTTGATCCATTCATCTATTTGGGGGCACTTAGTTTGTTTGCATAGTTTGGCTACTGTAAATAGTGATGCAGTAAATATAGGAGTGCAGGTTTCCTTTCAAATTAGTGTTTTTGTGACCTTTGTGTATATTCCCAGAGTGGAATTCCTGGGTCATTTGGTAGATCCCTTTTTAGTGTTTTGAGGAGCTTCCTCACGGCTTTCCATAGTGGCTGAATCATTTTACTTTTCCACCAGCTGTGTAAGAGGGTTCCTTTTTCACCACATCCTTACCAGCATTTGTTGTTTCTAGTTTTTTAATATGGGCCATTCTCACAGATGTGAGGTGGTATCTCATTGTGGTTTTCATTTGCATTTCTCTGATAATAAGTGATGTTGAACATTTTTTCATATGCAACATGGATGGAGCTGGAAGGGATTATGTTAAGTGAAATAAGTCAGAAGGAAGAAGATACTGGTTTCACGTATCTGTGGAATATAAAGAACCCAAATGGAGGGTCAGAAAATAGACAAAACTTGCAAGTTGACCATAGATCTGAGGCATAGAGTAGGTGAGGAAAAGGGCCAAAACAGGAGAGGTGGTGGTGGTGGGAGAACTACAGGCACTACACCTGAGGGGAGAAATCAAATACTGTACAAAGATGAAAGAAAATAATAAAAAAAACTTTATCAAAGAACAGTTTTCTTCTTTACCTTTACTCCTTTGGTGCAGGATCTAATGGAAACATTATTATTTATTTTAATATTTGAATGTGATTTTGATAATGTCTGTTTCATTGTTACATGTTTTCCTAGGAAGCCGCAATATTCCTATATAGCTTTGTTTGTTTGTTTTTATTTCTAGTGAAAACTCAGATGCAGCAAGGATTAATCTCTATAGCTGCCCGCACTGTTATTACACATCTGGTAAATCACTTGGGCCATTATCCCATGAGCGGTGGACCTGCTATGTTAACAAGTCAGGTGTGTGAAAATCATGACAATCATTACAGTGAAAGCCCTGAACTTTCTCCTGAACTCTTCGAGAGTCCAAATATCCAGTTCTTTGTGTTGAACAATACAACCTTAGTGTCCTGTATCCAGATCCGATCAGAAGAAAGTATGCCTGGAGGAGGTTTATCTGCTGGCCTTACATCAGCTAATTCAAATGTTAGAATCATAGTGCGTGATCTCTCTGGAAAATATGCATGGGATTCTGCCATCCTGTATGGACCACCTCCTGTAAATTGCTTGTCAGAATCAACATCTTTCATACTGTCATTGTCTCGCCAAGAAAAGCCAGAAGAACCTACATCTAATGAATGCTTAGAAGATATGTCAGTAAAAGATGAGATCTCTCTCCAGTTTAAAAGAAGATTTAGAGAAACTGTACCAACTTGGGATACAATAAGAGACGAAGAAGATGTTCTTGATGAGCTTTTGCAGTATTTAGGTGTAACTAGTCCTGAATGCTTACAGAGAACTGGAATCTCACTTAATATTCCTGCTCCACAACCTGTGTGTATTTCTGAAAAACAGGAAAATGATGTTATCAATGCTATCCTTAAGCAATATACAGAGGAAAAAGAATTTGTTGAGAAACACTTTAATGACTTAAACATGAAAGCAGTGGAGCAAGATGAACCAACATCTCAAAAGCCTCAGTCAGCATTTTATTATTGCAGATTGCTTCTTAGTATATTGGGAATGAATTCTTGGGACAAAAGGTAAGAATAGAGAAAAAAATTTTTTACAATAATGTTCCTCATCTTTTGGTCAAACATTTTCATTTGTGTATTTTTCCCAAGCTTACCTAACAATTAGCTCTAGAGGGCAGGGTTTTGTTTTGTTTTATATTTTTGTTTTTTCCACCACATTATAACAGGATTTAAGGGAATAAAAAGATGACTATTACTAACATTTTCATCAATAAGTTGTAGAACCCTTATTTTCCAACCCTCATGTAGGCAAGTAGGGAAAATTGTTCTTCTTAAAACACTCAGACACCAAATGTGTGGGTTTTCTATATCAAGCAATTCCAGCAGTACCTGGAGTTAGTGCAGACAGGTTAAGGGCTAGTTCCACAAGATTGCCCCCACTTCAGATGCTAGTTGCAAGTCCAGGTAACCCATATTACTGATCAACTGGTTATATATTAGGGGTTTTCACAACCCTCTCCTCAGGTTTGATAGCTATAATGACTAGCAAAACTTTTACTTATGTTTACCAGCTTATTATAAAAGATAGTTGAAGAATATAAAAAAGTACACAGATGAAGAGGGGGATACACAGGGTAAGGTCTGGAGCTTTTGTCCTTGTGGAGTTGGAGTATGCCACTCCCCTAGCATGATGAAATTGTTTACCAACCAATCTGAACTCTGTCGTTTAGGGATTTTTACAATCTTTATCATGTAGACACGATTAATTGCTAATTCAATCTCTATCCTCTTCCCTCCCCCCAAGAATGGAGTTGGGACTAAAAGTTCTAAACTTCTAGTCATCACTTGCTCTTTCTGGTGTCCAAGCCCCATCCTGAAGTTATCCAGGAACCCACTAAAAGTTGTCTAATTAAAATAAGACATTGCTATTACTAAGGAATACCAGGGGATTTAGGAACTCTCTGTAAAATGCTCCTTTTACTCACCCAATATTTAGGAAATAACAAGGGTTTTGGAAACTCTGTATTAAGAACTGAGAGCAGAACCTATATATAAATATGTATATATTATATGTGTGTAATAAATATATGCATGTTAATATGTGACATAAATCTAGCAGTTTTTCTAGACAAACAGCAATATGATCATTTCTTATATCAGAGAAATTAAATTTTTAGCATATCAAGAAAAAAATCTGGATTTTATTTTTGATAATTTTGTTTTCCTATGCCTGTTATAAAATCTCATTAAAAATTTGCAGTAAACACAAAGTATTCAAATAAGTTAGGTTGCATTTAAATGAAAAGGCATTGGACATAAATCAGAAAACCCTAGGTTAGAGTCACTTAACCTTTAAGCCTCAGGCTATAGACTGCAAATTAAGGAAATAATTCCCACCTGACATAATAGTGAGAATAAAATTGGATAATATAAAATACTAAAATTGTACACTAATGTAATGCATTATTAATATACATTCATTTTTTTAATTTCTCTGGAAGCTGTCGGGAAGTGGAAGAAGCATTTTTTTTACTGTACTGTTTTTGAATTTATAATAGGAGGGGAGCTCAGGTATCACTGAATGAATAAATCTTAAAAAATTCAAATGATATGCAATACAGTAGTTGAATCTGCTTGCTTGCCTAGTGTTTATCATCTTACTTGATTTAAACCCTTCCATTTATTAGAAGGGAGTATCCTCTGTCTTACGGGAAAGACGTGCTATATCAAGAACACAATTTGCTTATGATGTGTCCAAAAATAGGTAATTTCCACTCATAAATGCATTCTATTCTCTTTTGCTGTAAACAGTCTGTATATTGAGAAAAAATAAAGGTGAGAAGTTATCTTTTACCACAGCAAACATTGATTCATGAACGCATTTGTAAATATTTAGCACCTATAGAATATATTGGTAAAATTTGTACCTTGCTTCATAGTGTAAAATACGTATATGTGAAATAAGGGAGACAGCTAATTCTATCTGGATTACAGTTGCTTACTTGGTATTGATTTGGATTTTATGAATATTTTATTACAAGAATTAACTTTCTCACAAATTTTTATGAAACTCTTAAGAAGGAACCTACATATATCTTTATCCATTTTTCTGGATATGAGTGTGGGAAGCTCACAGCATCTTCAAGGAAGAATTGAAGTGGCCAATAGATAATAATCCACTAGCAGAAATGTATTAGGGCCTGGGTAGAAATAATGACATATGTTCTTTACATTTTTTTTAGGGTCTGTTCTCCTTTGTATTAGAAGTTTGAAAAGGCAAGAAAAGTGTAAAAGTTGCATGAGTAGAGTGGAAAGTATTTCCGGAACTGTCATGTCATTCACTGCAAAGGTGATGAAAATGTTTATAAATCTCTCTATTTAGGAGGAGCTTTCATCTCCTGAAGAAAAATGAAAAGCTACTTAGAGAACTTAGGAACTTGGATTCAAGACAGTGGTAAGTTGTTGGAAAACCTTCAAATCTGAAACTAGCAACTATCAGTTATTTCAGTTTATATGTGAAAAACTGTATTGTTAAGTTATAATTTTCTGAGCAGAAACTATTTCATATATACCTTAATAATAATGAACTTTTTAAGGAAAATAAATGTAGAGGTACATTCAAATATTTCTTCTCTTTGAATTGTTTATACATTTTTAATGCATTTAGAGTCATTTTTTGTTTTGAGTTGAAAAATCTAATCAAACCTGTAAAATGTATTTCAATTTTCCCATACTTAGACATTCCAATTCCAAATATATCCTTTTTTAACTTATTTTTTAACATTTCATTATAACATAATGCAATGTATGTTTCAAGTGTTCATCATTAAAAATCAGTGTTTTCCACCCTAAGTCCAGTTCTATCCATCACCATCCAAAAATTGATCCCTGTTACTCAATTTATCCCCTCCCTTCTCCTTCCCTTGTGGCAACCACTAATTGGTTTATACTCTAAAGTTTATTTTTGTTTTATTTAATCCAGTTGTTTGGTTTTTCTATGTACTGCATATGTGTGAAGTCATATGTTGTTTGTCTTTCTCTGTCTTATCACTAAGCTTAACACCCTCTGGGCCTATTCTTCTTGTTGCATATGACAAGATTTTCCTTTCTTAATCTAAGTAGTTTTCCATTGGGTACATGTACTATATCTTCTTTATCCAATCACCTGTTAATGGTCACTTAAGTTTCCAACTCTTGGCTGTTGTGACTAATGTTACCGTGAACACAAGAGTGCATATATCTCCTCAAATTAGTGTACTTGTATTTTTCAGGAAAATACCCAGAAGTGGGGTAACTGGATTTTCTATTTTTTGAGAAATCTCCATACTGCTTTCTATAATGCTTGTCCCCTTCTCTCCATATTTCCACATCCTTTCCATATTTCTTGTCTTTTGAATAATATTCATTCTCACAGGTGTGAGGTGTTACCTTGTTTTAATTTGCATTTCCCTAATAAGAGGTGATGAACATGTTTTCATGTGCCTGTTGGCCATTATAAATGTCTTCGTGTAGAAGTTTTTAGTCAGAGCCACTGCCCATTTTTCAATTGAATTGATTTTTTTGTTGTTGAATTTTATGAGTTCTTTGTATATTTAATGCTTATCATACATTTGAGTGTAAATATCTTCTTCCATTCAGTATGATGTCTTTTTCTTTTGGTGATAGTTTCTTTCACTATGAGAAACTTTTTAGTTTGATGTAGTTCCATTTACTATTGTTTCCTTTGCTATTGGAGTTGAGCCCCCCAAAACATCTCAAAGGCCAGTGTCAAGGAACATACCACCTTTGTTTTCTTCTGTGTATTTTATGGCTTCAATTCTTAGATCCAGGTATCATTTTGAATTAATTTTGGTGTATGGTGTTAGACAGTGGTCTTGGTTAAACAGATATACCCTTGGTGATGAATATAAGATACTCCAAGCAAAATAACTGTTGAATAATAAGTAGTATGTAATAAATATTAATGAAACAAAGACGGTACATGTAATTTGTTATATTTCTATAAGTTTGATTTCTTTTAAGCCTTTGGATAGATATCCATTTACATATGGACTTTGATGTGTAAAACTTTTTTACCTTTATTTTAACGATCTTTGATGTATCTGGATATTTTGTGGGAAACCAACACTACAAACTATAAAACACTACTTAACTGAAATTCTATAAGGTCAACCTATGTATACGGGCTACTTTTCAGATTCATTAAAATAAATATTATGGGTAGGTGGATTTTGGCAATATAACTAAAATACATTGATATACCAGTATATCAGATCTCACCATTATTGTGAAAGCCTGTATTTCTGAGCTCCAAAATTCACAACCTCCCTAACAACAACATTTTTCTCTTTCTCCCATCTTACTCAACTGGAATTTTAAACCTTTATGTCTCCACTTTTTTGCTTTACTGGATATCAATCTACTTACCCACCCACCTCTGATTTAACTTGCTTCCTGTTCAGCAAAGTCACACATTGCTGTAATTAGAATCATTCTAACCTCTACTTTCACTGTTCCTAAACAACAGTGCATTACTAAGGAAAGTTACCAAACCAATATGATGCAGAGACTTACTATAGATTCATGTTCATTTATTTAAATAATGCCTTCTTTGGTCAAATTTCTTTACCTTTCTTTGCTTCTTACATTGTTTCTCACAGTATTTTTTATAAAGCACTTTTTTTTTTTTTTGTCCTGTAAACCCTTCATTATAGTCAGTCTGGTGGTTATCTCTACTTTAACCTCACTAAGACTTCAGTTTCAATGATGATGTGGCCCTAATTCTTCAAATATTGACTAATTAGGGCCTCTCTGGTGGCGCAGCAGTTAAGCGCTGCACTGTGGCGCTCTCGGCAGCCGCGATACCAGTTCGACTCCCTGCCGGGGAGATTCTCACCTGGCTCAGCAGACCTCTCCTGCCCAGCCCGCTGTTCCCTTCAGCAGTGTGTTTCCATCAATCTGCCTGTTTTGCTCCCCACTCTGTCTCTGGTGAACCCTCTCGCCGCCCCACGCCTCTGGCCTGTACCCCAGCTTGTATGCGTAAATAAGTAAATCTTTTTAAAAAAATTAAATTAATTTTAAAATTACAGCAATTTTTAGGCTTTACAAAATAATTTATTACAAAGTATAGAGATTTCCCTTACCCCCTGTGCATTTATGTTTATATCTTGTGACTCTGGTTATGTTTGTTCAAATTAATGAACAAATATTGATATATTATTACTCTTTGAAGTCCATAATTTAGAGTCCATGCTTTTTGTTGTACTTTGTAAATTTTGACAAGTGTCTAATGATAGTGTTGACACCATCACACTATCATTCAGAATAGTTTCACTCTCCTAACAACCCCATCAGTATCATGTCCCCTAAAAATGTAATACTGTTGCCTATTCTGTCTTTGACATGTTTGTCTTCCCTGACTTTCATAACACTAAAATTACTTGGTTCAGCTCATAATCCTATAGTTAATCCAAGTTTATCTTCATTGGCTTATCTTCTACTTCCTGTGACTCTGTAACATATGATATCTCTCAGATCCTCTCAACTCCATTTTTTTTCTGTCCATGTACTCTTCTCTCTCAATTCTTAGTCATGATTTTGCATCTGTTACAAATTTTTCCTGCCTTTTTACTATTGTTTCCAAGTCTCCTTTTCTTTCCCAGATCAGATATTCCTTGTAATTTACCTGATAATGTTTAGATGTAGCACTTTATAGTCAACCAAACTTGACTATATCCTTTCCACCAAACTTGACTATATCCTTTCCCTTGCCCAGATATTTTCATAATATTTATGTAAGTTCTTTTACTTACTATCTCTCACCTCTGTCTCATCTTTGCTTTTTCTGCTCCCATCTCTTTGATTCATGTCTTTATTACTGCTTACTGAGAGTTATAACTATACTGAAAAGCCTGTGTGCTCTCATCTGCTGATTCTTTCCCATCTAGACAATCCTTTACCTCCAGAATGATGTTTCTAAAGTAAGCTTTTTATTTTATTCCTTACTGATTTCCCAATGCCTGACCAGACTCTCTAGTCTTAAACTTAGGCCCCATCAGCCAATACTGAATATTCATGATTTCTTCAAATTAGCTTATGCTAGGGGCTTCCCTGGTGGCTTAGTGGTTAAGTCTTAGTGCTATCACCATTATAGCTTGAGTTCGGTCCCCGACCAGGGAGTTAACCACATATGGCACAGCAGACCTCTCCTGTCTTGCCCACTACTCCTCTTAGCAGTGTAGTTTAGTAAATTTGCCTGTTCTGCTCCCTACTCTGTCTCTGGTGAATCCTCTCACAGCCTGCATCGCTGGCCTACACCCCAGTTCTTCTACACAAAAATTTAAAAAAAAAGATTATTAAATTACTTTATGCTATTCTACTTCTTGACTACTAAGATACTTCCATTCTCATATATACTTTCTGTATCTACAAGATATCTCATACGTACCTTGAAGAAGCATAGGTTTTTTCCCTACAGTTTATCATATGAACACATGACTTTTTTTGTTTGATTTTTTTTTAAAGATTATTTATGCATACAAGAACTGGGGTATAGGCCAGAGGTGCAGGGAAGTGAGAGGTTTCACCAAAGACAGAGTGGAAGCAGAGCAGGCAGATCTACTGAAGTACACTGCTGAGGGGAGCAGCGGGCAAGACAGGAGAGGTCTGCTGTGCCATGTGGGAATCTCCCTGGCTGGGCATCGAACTCGTGCTGCATGGTTGCAGATAACTTCATAGTGCTGAGACTCAACCCGTTGTGCCACCATGGAGGCCCTTGTTTGATTTTTTTTTTAAAGAATTTTTTTTCAGTCTGATTCTAAATATGTCAGTGGTAATATAATTGTTTAATTGTATTTTTTATTTAGATAACATTGGTGTACAACACCATATATGATTCATATGTATAGTTGCATATCTCTTCAGATGTATGTTACGCACACCCACCACCAAGGCACCCATAGTCCTCCACGTTTTGCTCCCTACTGCTTGCCCTCCCCTTCTTTTAGCCTCAGTCATGCAGTCAGAGTTCAAGAATTTATTATTGGTCTGGTTTTATCTGTTACTTTGTATTCTCTGTTTCCCACATGAGTTAAATCATCTAGTATTTCTTTCCTTTCTTAACATAATTCCCTCCAGTTCTCCATGCTGTCACATATGTCAAGATTTCATCTTTTTTTATTGCTGAGTCGTTTTCCATTGTGTGTGTGTGTGTGTGTGTGTGTGTGTGTGTGTGTGTGTGTGTGTGTGTACACACACAGTGTCTTCTTAATTCTGTCATCTGTCCTTGGGCACTTAGGTTGTTTCCATACTTGACTATTATAAATAGTGTTGTAATGAACATGAGTGCATACTATCCCTTCAAAGAAGTGATTTTGTATTCTTCAGGTAGATACCTAGAAGTGGTATTGCCAGATCATATGATAGATCAGTTTTTAATATTTTGAGAAACCTCCATGATGTTTTCCATAGGTCTGGACTACATTCCTACAGTGTGTGGAAGAACTAATTTTAAATAAAGAGAATGACATGGTTCTTTTTTTTTTTCCTAGTACTGTGGCTCAAATAAAAATTCATTCAATTTACATAACAGAATGCAACTTTTGAATTTTTTTTTTTTAAGATTTATTTAATTTTGCATACAAGCTGGGATGCAGGCCAGAAGTGTGGGGCAGTGAGAAGAGGGTTCGCCAAAGACAGAATGGGGAGCAGAACAGGCAGATTGACGGAAATACACTGCTGAGGGGAGCAGAGGGCAAGGAAGGAGAGGTCTGCTGTGCCATGTTGGAATCTCCCCAGCTGGGCATCAAACTCGCAATGCAGCCACCAGCAGCTGCACAGTGCTGCACTTAACCCGTTGCGCCACCAGGGAGGCCCACCTTTTGAACTTCTTAAGCCACAAAACCTGAAAATAAATATGATTACTTATTTGGAAGACTAAGGAGGAAAAAATGAAGCTACCTATTTGTAGTCTTATTTCCATAGGCCATCTTTTGTTTTCTTTGATTAAATTAACTGATTCCTATCCCTTATGACTGAACCACCAGTTTTTTAAAATTTCAAATTTCTACTGAAGATATAACAGGGATTTAGATGTTTTCCATTGGTAAACTAATAACATTTTGCCAGTACTACACATATTCTTATAGAATATTTCTGGTTGCATTTTTTTTCTAATACCATTGCCACATTATTCGCTGTCATGGTGCATGTTAGTCTAATGATAATATACTAAGCATTTAAATAGTAGTAAGTAGAATAATAAGGAAAAGTGAAAAATTAAAATTTTACATAAAAGGGTAGCTGAACTTTGCTTTTATAAATTGTTAGGACATAGATAATACTGATTTCTCTTTTAAAAGATGTTATCTTCTATTTTTTCTTATATGGCACATATATTTCTCTCAAGTTTTAGATTTAATATATTAAATGAAAATTTCTCTCCAACGCTTCCTAATTCCATAAATTTTGATTTATCCATTCTAATTGGTAGTCTTTGACCTAGAAAAGTTAGAACACAGTTCTTTTTGTCACTATCAGAATTTACACATAATAGATCATGCTTCCAAATTAAATGCTTAACAACTTTATTGGATATAATCCACATATGATACAATTCACTTACCTAAAATGTACATACTTTTAGTATATTCATAGAGTTGGGCAACTATCACGACAATCTAATTTTAGAATATTTTAGTTCCTAAAAAAAAAAAAAAACCAAACACATACCCATTAACAGTGATTCCTCGTTATCCTTAGACATCACCCACTAAACCCCAGCTCTCAACAACACTAATTTATTTTCTGTCTATGGATTTACCTATTCTGAACATTTTACATAAAAGGAATTAATATGTGGCATTTGGTGGCAGGCCTCTTAGCACAGTTTTTTAAAAATTCATCCATATCGCAGCATGTCTAAGTACTTCGTTTCTTTTTATTGCTTAATAATATTCCATTGTATGAATCTGCTACATTTTTGTCCATTCATCAGTTAATGGATATTGAATTAGTTTTACTTTTTGTCTACTGTGAATAATGCTGCTTTCAGCATTCATGTACAGTTTAAGCTGACATTTTATAGTTTTGTACACTTTAAAATTAAGACTTTGGTAGTGTTAGGTCTTATAGTTAGATCTGTGATCCATTTTAATTTAATTTTTTGTATAGGGTAAATAAGAATGCAACATTCTTTTACATGTAAATGTCCAGTTTTTCCAATAATGTTTGTTGAAATGACTTCTTCTCCTTAATAAATTGCCTCAGTACTGTTTTCAAAATGTATTGATAATTAGCCATAAATACAAAGATTTATTTCTGAACCTAAGATTCTGTTCCCTGTAGATCCATATGACTGTTCTTATGGCAGTGTCACAGTACTGCAGCTTTGTAGCAAGTTTTAAAATTGGGAAGAGTCTTCCAACTCTTGTTCTTCTTTTTTTTTAAATTTATTTATATTTATATATATTTTACATCATTGTTCAATTTTGTACAATGTTTGTTTTCTTTTCCCAGGTGTAAATCCCCCTAGAATTTCCATCACCAGTTCACCCGTGCGCCATCACCATAGTCCCTTGTGCTTTCCCGGAGGGAAAGTTTTGGTCCCTTTCCCTCCTTCTCCCCTGCAGAATATCTCTGATTTATAGTGTCAGTTTATTTTTGTTTTGTTGTATTGAGGGGTTTTTTGGTTATTTTTTCCCTAATCCCTTACTTGACTCCCCTGTATTCCTCCTATAGGTGAAACCATCCAATATTTTTTTTTTCCTTCTGACTTATTTCACTGAGCATAATCCCTCCTAGTTCCATCCATGCTACTGCGAATGGCGTGAGTTTATCTTTTTTGGTTGCTGAATAGTGTTCCATCGTGTATATATACCACATCTTCTTGATCCAGTCATCTATTTTTGGGTATTTGGGTTGTTTCCATATCTTGCCTATTGTAAATAGTGCTGCAGTAAACATAGGGGTGCAGATATCCTTTTGGATTAATGTTTTTGTATCCTTTGGTTAGAACCCTAGGAGTGGAATTGCTAAGTCATATGGTAGTTCTATTTTTAGAAGTCTGAGGAACCTCCACGCAGCTTTCCATAGTGGTTGGATCAGTTTACATTCCCACCAGCAGTGTAGGAGAGTTCCTTTTTTACCACATCCTTGCCAACATTTGTTGTTGCCCGTTTTTTTCATATGTACCATTTTCACTGGTAAAAAGGTGGTATTTTATTGCGGTTTTGATTTGCATTTCTTGATTATGCGGGGTGTTGAACATTTTTTCATATACCTGTTGACCATTTGCATTTCTTCTTTGGAGAAGTGTCTTTAAGTTCTGCCCATTTATTGACTGGATTGTTTACTTTGTTTTTGTTGAGTCGTGTGAGTTCTTTGTATCTTTGTGATCAGTCCCTTATTAGTTGTATGGAGTGCAAAAAATTTCTCCCAGTCAAGGGTGTCTCTTTGTTTTGGTTAATATCTCTTTTGCTGTACAGAAGCTTTTTAGTTTGATGTAATCCCAGCTGTTTATTTTTTCCTTCACTTTCTATGCTTTGGGGGATGAGTCTTTAAAGATGTTACTGAGATGTAAGCCATGTAGTGTTTTACCTATATTTTCTTCTATATATTTTATGGTTTCAGTTCTTTTGTTCAATTCTTTTATCCATTTTAAGTCAATTTTTGTGCATGGTGAGATCGTGGTCTAGTTTCATTCTTTTGCTTATGGTGGTCCAGTTTTCCCAGCACCATTTATTGAACAAACTGTCCTTCTTCCATTGCATATTCTTTGCTCCTTTATCAAAGATTAGTTGTCCATATGTGTGTGGCTTTTTTTCTGGACTTTCTGTTTGGTTCCATTGATCTGTATTTCTGGGTTTTGTTCCAGTACCATGCTGTATTAATTATCATGGCTTTGTAGTATAAGTTGAAGTCCTTTCTCCTTTGTTTTAGTCAGGAAAGCTTTGGCTATTCGTGGTTTCTTGGCAGTTCCATATGAATTTCATCAATATTTGTTCTATTTCTTTGAAGAATGTCATTGAGATTTTCATTGGAATAGCATTGAATCTGTAAATTCCTTTTGGTAGGATGGCCATTTTGATAATATTAATTCTTCCAATCCATGAGCAGGGGATGTTTTTCCATTTCTTTTTGTCTTCTGTTTCTTTTAACCTTGTTTTATTATTTTCTTTGTATAGGTCCTTCACCTCTTTTGTTGGGTTTATCCCGAGTATTTGATTTTTTTGTTTGTTTCAATTATAAATCTTGTTCTTTTTTAAGATTACCTTGGCTATACTGAATCTTTGTATTTTCCAGTGAATTTTAGGATCAGTTTGTCAATTTTTTTGAAAGAAAAATTGGGCTTATAGAAGTATTATATTAAATTTGTGAATCAATTTAGGGAATATTACCTTAACAATTCTGTCATTCATTCTATGGAATGTGGGATTTTTTAGATCTTAAATTTCTTTTAACAAGTGTTACAGTTTTCAGAGTATAAGTCTTGTGCTTTTTGTTAAATATATGTATTTTTTGATGCTACTATAAAAGAAATCATTTTCTTAAAGGAACCTTCGTATACCATTGGTGGGGATATAGACTAGTTCATCCCCTGTGGAAACAGTATGGCATTATCTCAAAATATTAAAAATAGATCTATCATATAATCTAGCAATTCCATCCCTTGGTATACACACACACACACACACACACACACACACACACACACAAATAAAACCAGATTCTTTATTTCAAAGGGATATATGTATTCCTGTGTTCATTGAAGCACTGTTTACAATAGGCAAGTTATGGAAACAACTTAAGTGTGCAAGGACAGATGAGTGGATTAATATGTGGTATATATACACAATGGAATACTATTCAGTTAGTAAAAAAAAAATCTTTTTAAAAGTGGAAGGGATTATTATGCTAAGCAAAATGAGTTGAAAGAAAAGTGCCAGATGATATCACTTATATGTGAAACACAGAGAATCAAAACAAAGGATTGGATTAAACCAAACTTTATAAATTAAGACTAACAGAAGGGGAGGGGGAAGAGGAAGAGCCAAGTGGGGAGGTGACCTCATGGACTATGGTGAAGGACCTTCAGTACTTTGATGGTGGGTGTGGTTTGGTCACACACACCTAAAGGATATTATCCTATATCTCTAAATGATAATGAAATGTTGTAAACCAGTGTTACCTCAATTTTATTTTCAAAAAAGGAATTGTTTTCCTTGTATTTGGATTATTCATTGCTCTGGTATATAGAAATATAACTGATTTTTGTTTGTTGATAGAGAATCCTGAAAGCTTGCTGCACTTCTTATTCTAGTGATTTTTAGTTGATTCTTTAGGATTTTCTATATTAAAATTGTCATCTGGCAAGTAATATAGTTTTACTTCTTTTTCAATCAGATTACTAATTCAGTTTATTTGTTATTGCTCTACCCAGATGTTGTAGTTCTTATTGACTTGTCTTTAGTAATTTGTGTCTAAGAATTTATCCATTTAATCTAATTTATCAACTTTGTTGCCATCCTTTTTATTTCTTCAAAGTATGTAATGATGTTTCTTTCATTCCTGATTTTAGTACTTCGAGTGTTTTCTTGCGCAGTCTAGCAATAGGTTTTTGATTTTGTTTTTAATCTTAACCTATTTTTGGTTTCATTGACTTTTCTGTTTTTCTGTTCTATTTCATTTATTTTCACGCTAGTCTTTATTATTTCCTGGCTTCTTACTGCTTTGAGTTTAGTTGCTCTTCTTTTTCTTTTTCTTTCCTTTTTTTTTGAATCTCAGGTTTAGTTGTTGATGTGATTTCTTTTCCTCTTTTTTAATGTAGGCATTTGAATCCATAAATTTCCCAATGAGCATTGTTTTACCTGCATGCCATCAGTTTTGATATGTTACATTTTCATTTTTGTTCATCTCTAAGTATTTTCTCATTTCCCTTGAGATTTATTCTTTGATTCATCAATTATTTGAGAATATATTGTTTCATTTCCACATATATATGTATTTCCCCAAATCTGTCATTGGTTTCAAATTTCATTCCATTGTGGTTATAAAAATAATTCGCATGATTTCAGTCCTTCAAATTTATTGAAGCTTGTTTTATGCCTATCACATGGTTTTGTCTCAAAAAATGGTCTCATATATGCTTGGAAAGAATGTATTCTACTGCTGGAACAGTCTATTTTTTTTTTTTAAAGATTTATTTTTTATTTATACATACAAGCTGGGGTACAGGCCAGAGGCGTGGGGCGGCGAGAGGGTTCACCAGAGACAGAGCGGGTAGCAGAACAGGCAGATCAGAAATACACTGCTGAGAGGAGCAGCGGGCAAGGCAGGAAAGGTCTGCCGCGCCATGTGGGATTCTCCCTGGCTGGGCGTCAAACTCGCATCGCTGCTGGCGACAGCTCCACAGCGCAGCGCTTAACCGCTGCACCACCGGGGGGGCCCTGGAACAGTCTATTTTTGTATGTTAAATCTAGTTGATTTATAATGTTACACAATCTTTTATTTTCTTAATTGTTCTGCCCATTTTTGAAAGTGGGATATTGAAGTCTCTATGATTGTAGAAACAACCTATTTTTGCCTTCAATTCAGTTTTGGCTAGTACTTTAGAAGTTCCATTGTTGGGTTCATGTGTTTTAAATTTTCATATCTACCTGTTAGATTGACTTTTTAGCATTGTGAGATGTCTCTTATGTCTAGTAACATTTTTTGTATTAAAACTGTGTTTTTAGTATAGCAGTGCAGCTCTCTTGGTTACTGTTGGCATAGAACCCTTTACCATTTCTTTTACTTTCAACTTTGAATCAAAGTGGGTTGCTAATGGTGGTTGTTTGCTTGGTCATTTGTTTATTTTCTAGTGACTTGATTGAACTATCCCTGGGAAGCCTTGTTTCCCCATAGTGTACAGCCTTTGATCTCCCTGCTCAAATTTTTCTTTTTTTTTATTGTTTATCCTTGCTGCCAAGGAATCTCCCCTGTATTGACAATATCTACTTATTAGTCACAGCCCCCTTATCCAGATATTTACTGCTTACTGTGGATATGTGTAGCTTAGAGGCTGCTTTAAGTTTAGAATGTTTGCCCTGCATTTTTTTGTTTGTTTGTTTGTTTGTTTGTTTGTTTGTTTTACTGCTTGTTCTGCCAAAAACTAGTTTATGTCATTGCTTGCTCTCTAGTTGCTCCAAAGAGTATACAGCATTAGTCATGTGCAGTCTTTCAGACTGCCAGGAAGACTGGATGTTATTTTTAAGTCTTTCTGCAGTTTGCCCTGAGTTAAATAAAGTATTACTCAACACCATGCTTGGAAAATGCTTTCATGAACCTTACTCTGTTCCTCTGTAGGAACAATATAGTACATATACATATGTGTCAACCCTAAAATTGTCTGTGTTCCCAGGACCCTTCTGGACTGTCTCTTCCAACTTCTCTCTTCTTCTGGCTGTTCTGTTTTTTCTGTTTCATGGAACTGATAGCTTCTCTTCATTGCTTTCCACAAAGATCTTAGTTTGACCACCACCCTTAGGGATCACATTCCCCAAGTCTTCCAAATAAAATCATTCCCCTATGGCAGAACTGCTGCTGAGTTCTTCTGTCCTCCTTTTTGCCCTGGGCAGAACTCCTCTGCCACTACACCTGAGCTGGTGGGGGCCCTATTTTTCCTGAAGTGACAGGCTCATTCTACAAGTGGGCACTTGGGGAGGGATCCATAGGTTCTTATCATTTTAGCTTCTCCGCCCCCAAACCTCGGCGTGACACCTCTACCCTGCTAGTGAACTGAGTGGGGAAGATTTGGAACACATGACCTTTTGCCACCTAGAATTTCTATTGATTGTAAAGGAGACTGTAAGAGAGGGAACTGGAGGTAGGGACACAGACCTGGTTTTCTCAGCCACAGCTGACTAGAGTAGAACTTCATGGGGGCTTTGGGGAGGGTGAAATTTAACACCAGAAGCCTGCCTCTCCCAGGATTAAATCATATTTCCAAACTGGGAATTTGGGGACAAAGGGGTACAAGACATCTATTATAATGTCTTGGCCTGAGTAGAAGACCCAGGGGAAATCTGTAATGTGGATGTAAAAGGGTGGGTTATGGGAGCAGCATGGCTCAAATGTCAAAGACTCTGTTCTTACCAGGTCCAGTCGATTTTCTTAAATGAATGTTTTTCCATTGCTGTATGCCTTTAGGGCAGTATCCAGAAACTTTGATTTTTAAAATCATTTTTACTAGTTACTATTTTGATCCTTATTCTATGATTCTGAAAGTATATCCCCCAAATTATATTTTAACTATTTATGCTGTATTAAACTAATTATACAGAATATACCACAGTTTGTATAAGTGTTCATCACCAAAAGTGAAATATTGATGTTACTGAAATCAGCCAAATCATCTTTGTTCTTGATTTTTAGTTGCTGATATTGTAACCCACAGTCATGACTTCACAATATCCATAGGATGTCTAGGAGAATCTGTCTGACTAAAATTTTAAAGTAATTTCAGTTATTATTTGTTATCATTTGATGTGGTTTGATTGTTTAACTCCTACATAGTATAGTAGTGAAAACAGTACTTCTTGTGGTATAGTTTTCAACCCAAATTTTATTAAGTCAGCCTAGACTAAATAAACATAACCTGATTACCTTGATTAGGAAAATCAAATTTCATACAAGAAATTACTAACATTTTAATTTGAGGGAGAACTAAAATTAATATGCAAGGAACTTATTGATTATGCCATGTAGTTTTATATTTGTGTACACATTTTCTATTCTGTATTATAATGTCATCAAAAAAAATCACCACTATGAAGCAAACTCAAAGTTTAATAAAATAGAAATTTATATTAAAGAGGCTATTCAGAGCAAACTACAGGACCAGAACTGCCATCAGATTTCTGTGAGTGACCAGTCCCCCACCTCAAAGATAGGGTTTCAGTTTATATAGGTAAAACATAGGCACAGAAAGAATACGCAATTGTTCTTTTTTAAAATTTATTTTTATTCCATTGTTTTATATCCTTGCTAGTGTCACAGGTATAGATACCATAGCCCTCCCTCCACCAAAGCATTCAAAATCTTCTACCACAATCCATTGTGTTCTCTCCACCATGCCTGTTTTCACCCTTCTCCCTCCCTCTCCCCTTCTGAAAGCCTAAGATCCTTAGTCCGTTTCCGAGGGTTGGTTTTAAAATATGTGTTTGTCTCCACCCACATTGGGGCAAAATGGCATGAATTTATCCTTTTTGAGTGCTGAGTAGTATTCCATTGTGTATATATCACAATTGTTTTCTAATAAAAGACATTTATAACTTTTTTTTCATTTATAACATTTTGAGTTAACTAAAGGAGGTAGGTTTCTAACAGAATTAGTTAATTGATAAAGGAAAAGTACTATTCTTCAAAGAAAACTTCGATCTACAAAGTCAGTACAATCAGAGGTATCTATGATAGGGAAACTGTAAGGACCAAAGGTTATTTGAATCTTTTATTCTAAGAACTACCCCTAAAGATTTGAGGGGTAGAGTAAAATTGTTATCTCATGATCCTTCTTCCAGCATCTTGAAAAGATGGCAGCGACAGACTTATTAGACTGTGGACTTTCTGGGTATTTTGTTTTATTCTTGCCACAGAGCTCCTTACAGCAAACAATGCCATTTGTCTTTTTGATTTCATACTCTGAAGCAGCCTTTTTTTTGGGGGGGAGGGGCGCGGCGGGGACATTTCCAGCAAAGCAAAATGGGAATTCTTTTTTTAGTCCATAATAAGTTCTTTAAGGAATGGATCATTTTCTTACTCATCTCTGTACTCCTACTTGTTTTATTTCTTTAAAAAACAGTCAATTTAGCTCTAGAATTCACTCACATTGCACCTGTGTGTCTTTCCTGTTTTCCTCTTCATTTGTCAAATCTTACATTTACCAAACTCAGTATTACCTTCTCCTTTAAGTGTTTCTCTGTTTCTGCAGTCAGCAGTAAAACTTTCTTCTGTTTCAGTGGCAATTTTGTAACTTCAAAAATTTTTTACTTTTATATTTTTCTCCCACTATAGATTATACAATTTAATTCATTTTCATCTATTTATTGCCATATAGTCTGTACATAGAACTTAATTACTAGATGAATGGATGGATAAATTTATGATTCAGTGAATGATATAATTTATTTTTTTGCAGCCGAGAGACACACAAGATTGCAGTATTTTATGTTGCTGAAGGACAGGAAGACAAACATTCCATTCTCACCAATACAGGAGGAAGTCAAGCATATGAGGATTTTGTAGCTGGTCTTGGTTGGGAGGTATTATCTTTTTAATTACATCAAATATTTTATTTCTGTTTGCAAGCAGAGATTTTATTTCCAATTTATTTTAGAAACAGCATTATAGGAAATTCAGCAACATAACAATGAGTTTGTCGTTTCTGCCTTATATCTCATCTGCAAAGACAGTAGCAGTTGAGATTTTGAAAGGAAAGGAATTGATAGTTTTATCAAAGAGAACTAAAACTCTTTAGATTTAGAAGACCTGAATTTTCATCACATACGTGACCCACTAAACTAGTCATCTTTAAGATAGGAATATCCTTAGGTCTATATCACAGTTTTCTAGGGGGAATGTTGACATGATTAGTTTTGAGGAGATTACTTTCCACATCCTCAACTTTACTAAAATTAGTGTCTGAGACCTCTTTGGCAGTCTCTTACAACTCCTTATCTATTCTTCAACTTTGTAAAGGAAAGGCCTACCACACAAATCCTACATTGCCCCAAAGGGTTTGGCACCAAAAAAGAAAGATAACTCATTCAAGATGCCATGTTCCAAAGGCAGTTTCCGACAGCAAAGCAAGAAATATTGAAAGGTCTGACTCTTCATTATATCCTGGCAACCAGCTCATGTAAAGATTCCTGTATCAAATCTGTCTATCTTAAATTACAACTCAAAAGCAAGCTGTTTATCCTAGGGATCTGTAGTAAAATACATTTATTTGTATTGTATTAGTATATTTATACTTTGAAAACAAAGTTAATTTTGATGTGATTAATTTGTTATTAACAGTCGACATTATATGTATTGTAGCAGTAACATCTATAGCTCTAAGATTTTGATAAAAATGTATTTAAAGCACTTAAATGTCTATAACATACAATACACTGGAAATAATATATTTTGCAACAGTTTAAACTTATGAAAATTTGTGTTACAGTTCTCAATATAGATTATCAGAATTCTTTTAGAGAGTAAAATTGCTGAAGACTACCGCATTAGACTGTAAACTCGTGGAAGGGGCAGACACTTTTATCTCATTGATTTTTGTTTTTAAATCTCAATGCCTTGCACAGTGTCCAGTCCATAATCCATTAGCATTAAGTATATAAGTATTGGTAACAGCAAGGGACATTTGAAAAAGAATAGCAAATTAGGAAGACTCACATTTAGTGCAAACAATACTAGTCAAAGAATGTGGTGCTGGCACCAAGGTTAGACATATCGATTAATGGAAAAGAATTGAGAATTTAGAAATAAACCCACACATCTGTGGTCAACTGATTTTCAACATAGGTGCCAGGACCATCCAATTTGTTGGAAAAAATCATCTTTTCAACAAATGGTGGTGTAACTTGAATAGCCACATGCAAAAAAAAGAAGTTGAACTCTTGCCTCACACTATGTACAAAAAATAACTCAATGAGTCAAAGACTTAAAAAAAGAGATTAAAACTATAAAACTTATAGAAGACAAGATAGAAGTAAATCTTCGTTACCTTGGATTTGGCAAATGATTTTTTTCCCCCAGCTTTACTGAGATATAATTGACAAATAAAAGGGATTCTTAGATGACACTAAAAACATGAACAAAGGAAAAAGATAAATTGGACTTCATCAAAATTTAAACTTTTGTGTTTCAAATGATAGCATCCACAGAGTAGAAAAGTAACCTGCCGAAATGGAGAAAATACAATAATTGCAAATCATGTGTGTGATAAGGGACTTTACCTAAAACATACAAAGAACTCATATAAATCATTAATTAAAAGACAAACCAATTAAAAAAATTACCAAGTAAACCGAAAATTACCTGAACAAACATTTCTCCATAGATATACAGATGACTTGTGAGCACATGAAAAGATGTTTGACATCATTATCAGAGAAATGCAGATCAAAGCCACTGTGATATACCACATCACATCCACCATGATGGTCAGAATGAAAACTTCAAATAATAACTATATTTTGGGATCTGGAAAAATAAGAACCATCATACACTGCTAGTAGTAATGTAAAATCATGTTTCCACTGCAGAAAACAGATCATTAAATAGTAAATCATTGAATTACCATTTGGCCTAAAATTCCATTCCTATATATACAAGAGAAGTGAAAGCATATGTCCACATAGAAATTTATACATATATTTACATGAATGTTTAGAGCAGTATATTCATAATAACCAGAAGATTAAAACAACCCAAACACCATTAGTAGATGAATGAATAAAACATGGTATATCCTTATAATGTAATATTATTAAGTCATAATGGAAATGAAGTGCTACAACATGGATGTTCCTTGAAAACAGTATGCTAAATGAAAGAAACCAGTCACACACACCACATATTAAAGTCCATTTAAATGAACTTTATCCACAATAAGTATATGTATAAGCACAAGTAGATTAGTGTTGTTTAGAGCTGGTTGGTGGAGTGTGGTAAGGGACGATTGGGATGATAGCTAAAGGGTACAGGATTTCTTTATGAAATGGTAAAATGTTCTAAAATTGATGATAATGATTACCTATGAATATACTAAAATCCATTAAATTGTACAGTAGAAATTTCTAGGAAGACCAAGTAGACATACTCTCCCTATCCTTCACAGTAAATACACCATAATCTGGGCATTACATATAAAACAAATTATGTAAGGCTAAAAGGTGGAGAGAAGAAAACAGACCAACTAGAAACTTTGGGACTGAGGAATGACATGATGGTGAGTTCACAAGGTTTACTTTTGCCTCATTATCCAAGACTTGGAGCTGCAGAAGCCAGCAACCTAGAAACATCAACAAGCACAGACTAAATACACTCAACAAAAGCACTTTTTCTAGCCAAAGGACCAGAAAAGGAGCAACCTAGGAAGACAGGAAACATGTAGACAATAAATGCTGTAACTCAGCCAAATACCACAGGAAATATCATGATCCCCATCCTCACTCAATGACAGGGTCAATTTAGGAACCTAGACTTTCACCCTCACAAGACTGTAATGAAGCATCCCCAGTACCACATAAGAGTAGTACCAGAAAACATCAGAGAAGGCAAGTGGGAAGCCAAGACTTTCATCTCTACCAACTGATTAACAAATCCCCCATACATATCACAGTGTCACTAAAGATTACATGGGGAATCTGGAATTCTGTACCCATCTGCAGTAACTAAGTGCCCCTCCCCTCTCCACTAGGGTAGTGTGAAAGGAAGCTTAGTGGAGAATGAAGCCTTTTATTTTCACTTAGCAGTAATAAGACCAGCCTACTTCCATCTAACAATTATGAGGGGTCACTATTACCCAGGTATCTCCAAAGATTAAATGTGGAAACTATACTTCTCTTTCTACCGGCCTACAATGAGGCAGCATTCTATTTTTGCCGCAGCTCAGTAACAAAATAGCCAGCTAAAACTGAAAGCTTAAATAAGAGGAAGAGTCTCATAAAATGAAAATGTACATGCTTTGATCAAAAATCATACCAAGAACCAGTAAGATCTCCAACTAAATGAAAAGAAGATAATAGATGCCAGCATCAAGATGACAATGATTTTAATATGACCATAACAAAAATGCTTCAGCGTGCAACTGGGAGCAGAATTGAGACAAATGAAAGCTGGAAAGTCTCAGCAGTGAAATAAAAGATACAGAGAATCACTAAATGGAATTTCCAAATTGAATAAAAGGTTAAATAAAAACTTTGTCCAGCAACAAAGTCAGGTGCAGATAGAAGTACAGAAGAAAAAAATCTGCTAGAAGATAGAACGGTTGAAATAAATATGAACCAAACATTAGGGGCCTGTGGACTATGCTAACATTCCTATATTTGAGTGCCAGAAGTAAAAAAGAAGTTGGATCTAGAAACTACTTGAAGGAGTAGTATTGAAAACTTCCCAAATTAGACAAGAGAAATAAAACTATCAATTGAAGAAGCTGCACAAAACCCAAGAAATCCGAAGGCATATCATAAATAAACTTGTGAAAACTAAAGACAAAAATCTCTAATGTATCTAGGGAAAAAAATATTCCCCTTATTTATAAGGGAAAGCAAACAGAATGATAGTGAATTCCTCATCAGAAACTGCAGTTGCAAGAAAGAATAACATATTGTTCAATTTCGAAAGAATAAAATTTCAACCCACAATCCTATAATTACTGAAGGAATGAAGCAAACCATTCTCAGGTGAAAGGAAGCTTACAGAATTTGTTGCTAGCAGACCTACCATGAAAGAGCCATTAAAAGTCCTCTGAACAGAAAGGAAATGCTAGAAAGAACCTGTGAACAACAGAGTAAAAGAGCATGGCAAGAAAAAATACATTATATTTCTCCTCTTCAGTTTTCTTAATTATGGTTAGTGGTGAATATAGAAGTTATTTCACTAATTTAAGTGTTTCTAAATGTAATTGCCATTAAAATACTCATGACAATCATAATACAAATGGGAGGGTAAAGACAAAGTGAGATAAGGTTTCTGTATTTCACTCAGATTGCTAAAGCTGACATCAGTAGACTGTGATAGGTTATATACATATAGTATAACACCAAGAACAACCATTAAAAGTAGTTACCTCAAGATCCATTTCAAAAAAGGAACTCTAGAACATATTTAAGTAACCCACAGGAGGCAGAATTATAAAATAGAGAAACAGAAAACAAGGAGATCAGAAATCACATAATATGAGAGACTTAAGTCTAACAGATCATCATGTAAAACACAAATGGTCTAAATATAAAAATTAGAAATGGAAGAGTGGTTTAAAAAACATGACCCACCTATATGCTATCTAAAAGAAACTCCAAATATAACAAATACTCGTTGGTAGAAAGTAAAAAGATGGAAAAAGCTACATCATATAAATATTTATCAGAAGAAGAGCCAGCATGGCTACATTATTAAAAACAGACTTAGTGAAAGAGAGAAAATTGCTAGTGACAGAGACAAAAGGATCATCCCAACAAGAAGATATAGCAATCCTAAATGTGTGTGCAGCAAACACAGAACTGTCAAATCATGAAGTAAAGCTGATAGAACTAAACAGAAGTCTCCACATTTAGCATGGAGACTTCACTCCCTCAACAACCAAGAGAAAAATTAAAAAGAACTGGACAGAAAATCAGCAAGTGTATAGAACAATTCACCACCAACAACAGAATCTAATTGACATAAATAGAGCACTCCACCCAGCAACTTCATAACATACACTTTTATCAAGTGACCATGGAACATACCAACATAAACCATAAAACATACCTCAGGAAGTTTAAAACATTGAAATCATACAGTATGTTCTCCAACTACAGTGGAATCAAACTTGAAATCATTAACAGAAAAAGGTAGCAGAAAACTTCCAAACATTTGGAAGGTTTACATACTTTCTAATTTCATTTACATAACATTCTTGAAATGATAATTATGGTATAGTGAAGAACAGATTAGTGATTGCCAGTGTTAAGGAGGGGGATCAGTGGGAGGGAAGTAGATGGGGTGCACATAACGGCAATGTGGGGGATCTTTGCGGTGATGAATTTGTCTTGTCTCTTTATCATATCACTTTCAGTATCCTGGTTATGATAAGTTCTGTATTGGGGAAATCTGGGTAAAAGTTACATGGGATCTCTTATTTCTTACAACTTCATGTAAATCTGCAATGCTCTCCACATAAAAAGTTAAATTGAGAAAAAAATTGAGATTAGCAAGAGTTACAAAAGGGTTTGCAGCAAAGAACCCAAACTGAAACTTTCTCCTTTACATAATCTCCTTGGAAAGATAATTGACCTGAAAATAACTTTCTCGCTGAAGGAAAAGAGAACAAAAAACATACACAAAGATACCATTTTTCACTTATCATATTAGCAAAGACCATAAAATTTGATAATATATTTGAGAGAACATGGGGGAAACAGGCACTCTTGTACTCTGTCAGTGCCCTCTGTGGAGAGCAATTTAGTAGTGAATTTCAAAATTGAAATGCATGTGTGCTTTGACTTAGTTCCATTTCTGACTCTGTCCAGGATTTACTTTAACAAATACAGCATAACATGTTGAGTGTTACTAGCTGCAGCATTGACTATAATGGCAAAAGATAAGAAATAACCTAAATATCCTTTTAAGTAGGGGACTACTTCTATAAGACCATAAAACCAAAAAAAGAGGAAACTCTTTATTTACTAATAAGTATTTTTTAATGTATATTAAATACAAAAAGCAAGATACAGAACACTGTGTTTGTGTGTGTGTACACACATACAGAGTACACACATAAAAAAATGTAATTGTATATATCAAGAATATTTGTAGGAATATTTAAGAAACTGCTTTCTGAGAGAACTGGTGATATGTCTTTTTAAGTTTTAGTTTATATTAATGTAATTATGTGTCAGAATAAATTTTAAAATGTAAATGAGATAAACTTATAGTAATGGCTTAGAAACCAATCTGTTAATATGTCTAGCTTTTAGCAACAGATCGTAATATTTGACGTAATATTTGAGACATGTTCAGTTGACGTGGTGCAGAGATTTGTCTTTATTCAATTTTATCAGATATTCAGATTTTATTCTATAGAAGCATATGCAAAAGCAGTTTCTGTGAGTGGAGAAATATAAGCATTAAGTTTTCTTTTTTCTTTTCAATATTTAATTTTCTGCAATGAACAAAAGCTGCTATTATGTGTTGAATATGTCCAGGGCTATATCATCCAATTAACAACCCTGGTATTAGCATGTGTTATATTTATAATTTGGAAAAAAGATATTTAAATATATTTACATTGATTAATTTGTAGTTTGTTAATACATTTGAAGTGTATGTTCTGCATTTTTACATTTTTGTTCTGGACTATGATAGGTATTATTAGCTAGGAAGTCATTTTTGCTGAATAAAATGACATTTATTTTATTCAGCATAAAAGCGATAGTACAATTTTAACTTTTCCCCCAAATCATTTCCAGTCTTGTTTTGCCACTTGATTTTTACTCTCTGGCTTTGGTGTTCCCCGCAACCTTTATAATTTACCATTAATACCTAGTATTCAAACATAAGATGCATATCGCACAGCAGTTGATTTCTTTCCTAATTAACTCCTACTAATTAGGGATCCTCAAATACTTAAGAAAAAACTAGTGTGAACAGAGCAGATCTAACTAATAATTCTGGATCAAGCACTGGTTGATAGTATGCAAAAGACTTTGTACCTAATGTTTTTGCAAAGTAAGATATTTAAGTCTTTTTCACTAGTGAGTTTTTTAGTTTTGTTTAGTTGATTAAGGTTATGTGACTCCTAATTCTAGGTAAATCTTACAAACCATTGTGGTTTCATGGGAGGACTACAAAAAAACAAAAGTACCGGATTGACGACACCATATTTTGCTACCTCTACCGTGGAAGTTATATTTCATGTATCAACAAGAATGCCTTCTGATTCTGATGATTCTTTGACAAAAAAAGTAAGTACTGAGGGAAAAAAAGTCCTTGGTAATTAAGGAAATACATACTAAGTAAAATCAAATTGATCAAACACTATTTCTGAATACTCTTCATACAGTTCACTCTTCATACAATTCTGTCTTCAGAATATGGTTGAAAGGATTCACCTTCAAGCAAATGGTGATATGACAAATGGAAAAACTTCTGTATATGATCAAATAGGTGAAATTATATTTCAAGTTCCTTGACATTTGGATAGATTTTATTTTCATATTGATCGAGGAGGGAATGTAAATTACTGTAAAACACCTAAAATGTAACATGCTTATCATAAATTTTAACTAGAACTAATATAACAGATAAAATAACACCTAATTAATTAAAGTAAGTTTTACTACCTCAGAATTTTTTTTTTAAGATTTATTTATTTATACATACAAGCTGGGGTACAGGCCAGAGGTGTGGGGCGGCGAGAGGGTTCACCAGAGACAGAGTGGGGAGCAGAACAGGCAGATCAGAAATACACTGCTGAGGGGAGCAGCGGGTGAGGCAGGAGAGGTCTGCCCCACCATGTGGATTCTCCCCGGCTGGGCGTCGAACTTGCATTGCATGCTGCCAACAGCTCCACAGCGCAGCGCTCAACCACTGCGCCACCGGGGAGGCCCTACTACCTCAGAATTTGAGAGATATAATAGAATGGTTTTGATTGCCTATGTCTTTTAAAAACTGTATCACCATTTTACTAGAACTGGCACTAATGTTCAAAACTCATCCAGTAATCGTAGAGATACTTCAGAGTACAATTGTAAATATTCAATCCATGTTTGGTTTTGTTTAAAAATGGAAACTTTTAAAAGTAAAACCTTATCCAACATTTATCTTCTCTTCCTCTTCTTCCTATTTTCTTCAGAACTGCTAAGCCATTTTATATGTTCCTGATGTCAAAACCCTACATACTTCATTAATAAACTATGAAAACAGTGTTATTCACATAGTCTTTTGAAAAGGACTTTAGAACTCCTGTCAAGTATTTTATAAAGTTAATACCTTTGGTCTCTTTTATTTACATTTTGTAATATTGTTGAAAATTGCTGCTAGATAAGTATTAGTAACATAGATTCTAGTTAGATTGAAATGAGTAGTAAGGGTGAAGGTAGTTAATAAATGTAGGAAAACACAGTAACAGGTTTACTATAAAATTTCTTGGCCTGTTTTTAGAAGTTCAAAAATGAGCTATTAATACTGACACAAAGGTGATGAAGAATTGGATTGGAGTAAAACTTCACTGAAACTTTAAGTACCTTCTTCCATTAAATTATTTTAAATCTCTGAAAATAAGCCATACCCAAATTAGAAGCAGTTGGAGCACAGGGCAAAAGATACATAATTTTAATCATTCAGAATTTGGCAGTCACGCATATTTACATTATCGTTTTCATGGCTCTGTGGATCCAACTTTTAGACACCAGAGCAGTCTAAAATTAACATCTTAGAGTGCAAATGTAAAAGCAGAACATCATTTTTGTTACAATGCTTTTTGAAAAAAGAAAACTCTGTAAGGATGTTTTTGTTTACTTCAGCACATTAAGCCTGAAAATTATATACTTGATATTTTATTCCTGTGACCTTTATAATAATGTCAAAGAAGTAAGATTTCTAATTTCCTTCAAAATAGTCACAAGGGTTTTTCCTTCATTATTTAAGAATTATCTGAAAAGGATGTTTATTAATTTTGGAGATAACACTATTTAAGAATTGTTTAATGGTTGAGTTCTAATTAAAATTACACCATTAACTGGTGAATTATCTAAGTACTGGATTTGGATTTATTAAGGAATTTTGAGGAACTAAACCTGAACATGATTTCATCTGTAAGTGTAGAAAGAGCTCAATTTTAATTGTGGTGCTGTATAGGTATATTTATAATAAATATATATAACAAGATTTATCATTTTAAGATTTTAAATTTATAGTTTATTGGCATGTGTTTATAGTGTTGTAAAACTGTCATAAGTATCTTATTTTCAGAACTTTCTCATTTTAATTTATCAATAGTTTAAAATATTTTTTATTTCCTCTTGAGCCATGTGTTATTTAGAGATTGGTGATTTAATCTCCAAGTATATTGGGATTTTCCAGCTATCTTTATGTTATTGATTTTCTAGTCTAATTCCATTGTGGTCTAAGAGCATACATTGTACATTTTCCACTCTTTTAAATTTGTTAAAGTGTGTTTCATTATCCAAACATAGTTTTTCTGGTGCGTGTTTCATAAGAGTTTGGAAAGAATGTGTAATCTGTTATTGTTGGATGAAGTTGTCTATTAATGTCGATTATGTCCCATTGATTGATGGAGCTTCTGAGTTCAACTATATCCTTACCAGTTTTCTCCCTGCTGGATGTCTAGTTTCTGATAGAGGGATATTAACATCTCCAACTATAGTAGTGGATTCTTCTGTTTCTTCTGCAGTTATATTTGCTTTTGCCTCATATTTTTTTTAAAGATTTATTTATTTATGCATACAAGCTGGGGCCAGAGGTGTGGGGTGGTGAGAGGATTCACCAGAGACAGAGTGGGGAGCAGAACAGGAAGATTGATTGAAGTACACTGCCGAGGGGAGCAACAGGCAAGAAAGGAGAGGTCTGCTGCACCAGGTGGGAATCTCCCTGGCAGGGTATCGAACTCATGCTGCAGTGGCTCTGAATAGCTTCATAGTGCTGCACTTAACCCGTTGTGCCACCAGGGAAGCCCCGCCTCACATATTTTAATAATGTGTTGTTAGGTGCATACACATTAAGGACTAGTTAGTTATGCCTTCTTGGAGTACTGCTTCTCTTCATCCCTGATAACTTTCCTTGCTCTGAAATCTCTATCTGAAATTAATACAAATACTTACACTTTTAATTGGTTTCAACATGATACATCCATCTTATTTCTTTATTTTTAATTTATGTAAGTTTTTCTATTGAAAGTGGGTTTCTTGTAGAAAACAAAATTTGGTCCTTTTTTGTTTTTTTTGGTGTTTTTTTTTTTTTCAAGATTTATTTTTGCATACAAGCTGGGATGCAGGCCCAAGGTGTGGGGCAGTGAGAGGGTTCACCAGAGACAGAGTGGGGAGCAGAACAGGCAGATCGACCAAAATACACTGCTGAGGGGAACAGCAGATGAGGCAGGAGAGGTCTGCTGTGCCATGTGGTAATCTCCCCGGTGGCATTGAACTCGTGCTGCAGCCGCCAACAGCTCCACAGCGCTGCACTTAACCCATTGTACCACTGAGGAGGCCCCCCTGTTTTTTAATCTACTCTGACATTGTCTTTTAATTGGTGTTTTTAGACCATTGATGTTTAAAGTCATTATTAATATTGTTGAATTAATAGCTATCATATTTGTTACTATTTTGTTGACTTTGTGATTTCTTTCTTTTTTTTGTATTTCACACTTTACCTACTTTTTGTGGTTATAACTGAATGTTTTATAGGATTCCATTTTCTCTCCTTCCTCACTATCTCAATTATGCTCCTTTTTAGACTTCTTTAGTCATTAACCTGGAGTTTAAACTACACCTTTACAAGTAATCAGAGTCTGCTCTTGAATAATACGATACTATTCACAGACACTTTTAAGTACCTCACAATAGCACATATGCCTAATTCCTCCCTCCTGTCCTTTCTATCATTGCTATCATTTTCACTTATAAATAAGTATACACACAGATAAGCATAAGCAAATGTAATTAAATACATTGTTGCTATTATTTTGAACAAACTGTTACCTGTTAGAGTAATTAAGAATAAGAAAAGTTTTTGTTTTACCTTCATTTATTGGTTCTTCAATGCATTTCCTTTTGTGTAGATCTGACTTTCTAACCTACATCATTTTCATTCTCTCTGATGAACTTTTAGCATTTTTTATAAGGCAAGTCTACTGGCAGAGAATTCCCTCAATTTTTGTTTGTGTGAGAAGGTCTTTATTCTTCTTTATTTTTGCACTTTAAATGTTTCACTCCACTTTTTGCTTGTACGGTTACAGAGAAGTCAGATACAGTTTTTATCTTTTCTCCTCTATAAGATTGTTTTTCTCCAGCTGATGTCAAGATTTTTAATTTTATCTGTGATTTTCTGAGATTTGAATATGACTGTCAACTTTAACACTGTTTCTTAGTCCACTGCCTTGGGTGAGGCAGGATGACTTGAGGGGGTTGAAGTTGGGTATTTTCCTTTCCCCATGTGGAAGGATAGAGAGCTGGAGGTGCATATTTCTCCTCCCCCCAGTGGATTAGACTGTGATTAAAAACCTTAGCATAGTAGGCAACAGTGAAATGGTTTCTCCTGAGGACAGGCATTTTTAATAACAGAACACTCATATATCCTAATGGTAACTCCACCCTTCCCCCTATGCACGCATGAGCAGCTGTATATTGATATAAACTGAGGATCTGGTGAAACTCCAAGTAAAAGTCACAAAAGTATGGGGGCCCTCCTGTGATTAGGTACCCCTAGAGTTTTTCACTCACAGTTTTGTCCATACTGAGCCTCCCGCTATTTGTCAGTTCCAGTTTAGGATTTCTTGTTCTGGCACTGTAAAACTTTCTGCTCTGGCAAGTTGTTGCTCTCCTTATTTTGCTGTCTGTCCAATGGTTATCCTATTATTTTCTTTGATCTATGAAGATTAGTTGATTTTTCTGTTTTGTTTTGTGCTGCTTGCTGGGACAGGGTGACAACTTCTAAGCTCCTTACATGCCATGCAGGAAGCTTAAAGTTTAGAACTTCATCTTCCCAAACAGTGCCCACGTTTATAACTCCCTGTTTCCCTATCACCCTAACCCTTAGTAACTATTCTTTCTGTCTCTATAAATTTGCCAGTTCTAGGTACCTCATGTAAGTCCTTTTGTGTCTGCCTTATTTTATTTAGCATAATGTTCATCCTATGTAAAAATGTCATCCCTTTTTATGACTAAATAATACTCAATTTTATGTGTATACCACATTTCATTTATCCATTTATCTATTGGGAGCACTGGCTTGTTTGTACTTTCTGGCTATTGTGAATAGTGCTACAATGAGCATTATTGTGCATGTATTTCTTTGAATTCCCGTTTCAGTTCTTTTAGGCTTATAGCTAGGAGTAAGGATATTGTATGGTTATCTTTTTGAGGAGCTGTCATAATTTTCCTCAGTGACTGCCATTTTACCATTCCTACCAACAATAAGTAGTGGTTCCAAATTTTCCACATCCTCGCCAGTGCTTGTTATTGATCATTAAAAATGTTTTTATTTATCTATCTAATAGGTACAAAGTGCTATTTCAGTGTGGTTTTGATTACATTTCTCTAATGACTAATGATGCTCTGTATCATTTCATTAAATTATGCTAATTATTAACCATTTATATATCTTCTTTGGAGAAATGTCTGCTTGGATCTTTTACCCATATTTTAATTAAGCTGTTTGTATTGTCACACTGTAGTAGTCCTTTACATATTCTAGATGCTAATCCTTTATTAGATAAGTAATTTGCAAATACTTTCCGCCAATTCTGTGGATTATCTTCTCTAGATAGTGTCCTTCAGTGCATTTAGTTTTAGCTTTTACATTTCAATTTTGGATTCCATTTAGTTACTTGTTATGTACAGTGTGATATAAAGGTCCAACTTCATTCTTTTGTGTGTGACTATACAGTTTTCCTAGCAACATTGTCAAAAAGACTGTGCCTTTCCCACCTTTGTTGAATGATCTTAGCACCTTGTCAAAAATCAATTGGCCATCTATGCAAGAGCTTTTTTTTCTAGGCTTTATGCTATTCCGTTTTTTGTTTTAATTCATTAATCTCACTGTAACTTTGTAATAGTTTTAAAATAAGTATTGGAAAATCTTACAACTGTGTCCTTTTTCAGAATATTTTTTACTATTTTTTTACTAGACCTTTACTTAAGGTCTCTTGAGATTCTGTGTGAATCTTAGGATTTCCTATTTCTAGGGGTGGGAGACACCTGTTAGATTTTGATAGTTATCACATGGTATTTTTGATCACTTTGGGTAATATTATCTTGACAATATTAAGCCTTCCAGTCCATGAAGATGGGATACCTTTCCATTCATGTATATAATCTTTAACTATTTTTAGCAGTGTTTTACAGTTTTTAGTAGACAGTTCTTTCCTCCTTGCTTAAGTATTTTGCCCATAAGTACTTAATTTGCCCATAAGTACTTTATATTTTTGATACAGTTGTAAATAGAACAGTTGACAGAGAAATTTAAAAAGTTGGTTTGGGTGAGAAAATTTCAAAATGTTGTCTCTTTCACATGTATATCACCAACAGTATAAAAGTAAAACATATCAAATGCTTAACTATATAATAAAGCAATATTTTAGACTTTATAGTTCTCATTTTCTCAAATAGTAATTTGTATCAGTTTGCTTGAGTAAAATGTAGTCTATCAAGGATGGGACTGAATTGATGAAGTCTTTACATAAATCAGTAGAAAGGGACTATTTACCTGACCTTATAATTCAATATAACTGTTCTAAACCTTTTGGTAAAAATAAAAAAAAAATAACATTTATTTCTCTGTATTCTGAGTTTTCCTTTTCTCTAATATCTGACTTTTATACCTCTGCTCCTCATAGTCCTAGTATGTAAGATTGTTCTAAGTAACAGGTTTATATTTTAGCTATGTTATATTATCAATTTCTTTTTAATAGAAGGTTAAATGTTTAAACTTAATCATAGAAGCTGGTTGTCTTATACCAGTTCTCCTGAATAAAAAATCACTTTCTGTATTGGTATTTTTTCTCCTGAATTTAATAAATTCCACATTAGTGGTAGTAAGTTGAGGCCTAGAACATGTGTCCTATTACAAATGAACAATTGGATATCATTAGGTTGTCCCCCTTTCTTTTGTACATATATCTTTAGGTGTGTTAATCCATTCAGTAGACACATTAATGAGCCCTGGTTGAAGTGTAATATTGGAGGAAGTAAGGCTTGTTGACCTCAGCAAGGAGTTTAATACCTCTAATTAAATTAGATGTCGACAGTCAGTATAAAGAAATAGCCATGCCTCCAGCAAGTTAGAATTATTTATGATTCTGGTTCTTTGTTTTAAACTTGATAGTGGAAAATCATCTAGATCTATTTTATAGAAACCAATATTCTCACTTTTTATTTAAAATATCATATGACTTTATAAATTATTTTTAAGCGTTTTATTTTCTCAGAATGAGAGGTAAAAATCCTTGAGCCTATTTAAATGTAGCATTTTACTTCTTGTGAAGTTTTTACAAAATTTAGAATTGCAGCAGCAATATTTTTACAAAACAGACTATAGTTTTTGAAAAAATTAACCAAACACTTAGCCTAACAAAGTACTCCTAAAAATATTGTACCACCATATCAAAAATCCTGATATAGCCCCAGTCCAACCCATGCGTTCTATAAATTATTTCTACCTGAGAAAGATTGATGGAAAATGGTTAAAAATAATTTCCACTTAACCGAGTTTATTCACCCCTAAAAATCAGAAGTGCTGCAAGCATTGGTATAAAGTGTTCACAGGAGCCTCTCTCATTTCCTCTATCCCCTTGTTCTAACCACTTGCTGATACTCTGCTTCATAGCTGACTGAATCATCCTTATAGGAGTTTGATAAAGATCAAGTTGAGATAATTGTAACATACTTAGTTGGACTCTCTAGTCTATCTTTCATTTCCTGGACCCCCCAAAAGAGGGGAAAGAATCATTTTATTTAAGTCAGTTTCCTCTGAAATACTTTTAGTGTAATGGATAGCAGTTCATTTTCTGTTCAGAAATTTGGTCCCAAGAGTTTCACAAATGAATGTGTTTTATAGACTTACATGGTTCAATTTTAGTTTTTGATTATGTTTTTCTTTATTTATCTGTAAATAAAATATACTTTCCCTGCCAAAGAAATAATTATAGTCTGGAAAGTAAATTTTAAAATAAGGTTAAGGAATAATAACAGAAAATTTCATTATTTTAGTGAAAGTGTAGTAATACTATAATAGTGATAAGCAAAATAATAGTAATAAGTGCTTTGAAATTACACTCATGATTTAAGTCCCAAATATAGCAATTAATCTTATCTAAAAGAATTATATTTAATATCAAAGTTTCTACCTTTAGTCACAATTTCTGTAAATGTACTCTTGATGACAAGAATAGAGGATAAAGGAAACAAGAACTATAAATGGTTTATCTCACCACTGTGAATGGTATAATTTGAAATGATATAGCTGTGGCTTATCATTGCACATAAAATAAAATTCTGATTTTTCACTGTGCCTTTAGTGTCCTAAATGATTGTGCCAACTGCCTGCCTACTTCTCTGATCTCATCTTTTCTCAGTTTTATTTTCATTTACAACTGTCTGGCTTCACTGTCATTCTAACTTGCCAACATGTTGAGCTCATTTCCATCTCAGGGAACTGTCTGCTTACTGTTCTCTCCATTTGAAATGCTCTTTCCCCACATCATCATTCTACTTTATTCTCATTGTTCTGTTCACACTCACATGACAGTTCCTCAGAGATCTTTCCAGACTGCTCTAGTTAAAGAAGCCCCCTCTACCTAGTAACACTATCACATTACTCTATTTTGTTTTCTTTACAGCACTTATCACCTATGTAAAGTCATCATTTTTGTTCATTTTTGTATATATTTACTTATCTGCTCCCTGTAAAATATAAAGAGCATAAGGACAAGGACACTGTTTTCGTGTTTGCTGTATCCCCAGCACTTAGAACCAGACTTACTGATATTTAAAAGGTCTTTGTTGAATTAATTACCATTACCACAGCCACAAATCAAAAGAACTATCTCTAAAAACAAATTTTATGTGTGTGTGTGTGTGTGTGTGTGTGTGTGTGTGTGTGTGTGTCTGGAAAGATGCGGGAAGAAATGAGCATTTGAGGTAGTAATACTCACTTTCGGTTTCTGCATACACACTACTGTCTCCTGAAGTAACTGCCTAACCTAATTACCTTCCATTCTTTAGCTTTAGTTCAAGTGCCTTATTGATCAATTTTGTTTTTATTCAAACAAGTATTTACATTAGAGCATTATCTATATCTTTATTCATTTCCTGTTATTTTATTCTGTCTTCTCCATTGGACTTCAAGCTTTGTGAGAGCAAAGATTATTTTTCCTCACTACTATGTCAATAATAATAGCACAGTGCAGTTTGTCAGCTCTCCATATTTGATAATGTATGAAAGAAGGTGAAGGGGAAGAGGGGAGGGAAGGAAAAGAGAAGGTCTTTTAAGAACTCATGAACCAAAAAAAAGAAAAGAGAACTCTTGAACTGGTCCAGGTGCTATAGTATCACTAGTATCTGACATAGGGCAACAGTAGAAGAAATAGGTAAGAAAGTACTCAAAAAAGCAATATATTAAAAAAAAAACTAAAGAGCTCATTAGAGATGTAGTAAGGAAAACAGAAATTAAAGATTTTCAGGTTTTGACTAAATGTAGTCACAGGTGCTTTTAAACAGAAATGGAAAAGTCAGAGGGTAAGCTGATTTTGTGGAAATAATGATATAGTGACTTTACATGAATTCTAGTCTTCAGCTCCAGATGAATGGTATTTCTTGACCCTGAGGAAATCTAGAATTGACTCTGGAATCTCCGCTGATAATATTGGAAAATGAGAGCACTGCCATAACATAGGCAAATATCTGATTTTCATAAAAGGTTATGGAACAGGCCACCAACTGCAAAAATTACCAACATTCATGAATGCCCATATCAATGCCTGGCAAAATAGAATTATTAAACAGATGGTTTGAGAGCACTTAATGAAGTAGTGATCACTAGGAGGTACCCTGAATTTACTATAACAAATCACAACTAATTTGTTTTAATATGATTACCTGATCAGGGAAGGCCATAGACAGTATAAAACATTTAACTAAGTCATTTGTTGTTGACAAGTTGAAGCAATGTCTTAATAATAGTTCAGTAAGTATATTCATGACTGGTTGTATAATCATATCTAAAGCACATTAATTAATGAGAGGCAATATAGGGAGGTGGTTAAAATATGGTTTCTGGGTTTCATTTCTGGCCCTCCAGCTTGCTAGTTAGGTGACCTTAAGCTAGTTACTTTATCTTCTTAACCTTCAATTCTTCACATCTAAAAATACAGGTAATAATAATGTTGGGGGAAGAAAGAACATCAGCAACAAACTGCACAGATAGGTTTATGGACCCCACCTCAGACCAAAGAGATCCAAGACACTAAGGGCTACTAATCCTTTAATGTCATCATCATCAAAGAGGATTACTGGGAACTGAGGGGTGGAGTTAAGCAGTCAGGTTTGGTATATAACAAGACTTCTGGACCTTGGGGGGTGCTCTTGGTTTCTCTCCGGGCTACAGCATGCCATTGGGGGTTTCCAGCTCTTCGAAATTGGTAGGACATATTTACAGATTTATCTCTCTCTCTCTTCTCTCTTTTGTCCCTGAGTTATTCATTTTTTATTTCCCTTCCTTTAGTAAATAAACCTTTTATTAACCTTTTTGTGAGTGCCTGCAATTGATCTTATTATAAGTCCTTTTTAAGCGCACAGGTGAGAACTCACAGTCAGGCACCCCATTGTATATCAGGGTTGCCCTGTAACAATAATACCTTGTAGTATTGTTATAGAATTAAAAGAATTACCATAAAGTGCCCAGAATAAAAATATTTTTATTTTATAGCAACATTTGTGAAGATGTGGATTTTTTAAACCAGATGAACATCTGCAATGGCATCCTCTCTGACTTAACCCAGATCTGTTCCATTTGACATTATAATCCAAAAATTAAACCAAGATACAAGAATTTAACTTTTAGAATAACCCAGATCTGAGAAAGACAGCTAACAGAATCAGGCTAACAAAAAAAGACTTTGATGGGCTTAAAGATTATTTGAACCTAGTGGATAAAACTTACTTAGAATAAATACAAAATCCCCTCTTCAGTTCTAATTATACATGCTTAAAAAGAAGCTACTTAAGGAAAAAAAAACTTAGGGTTTGAATTGACTGCAACTTCCATTTGAGCCAGCGTTGTATAAGTGAAAGTGAAAAAAAGTGTAAAAGTGAAAACAATTTTCTGAAACCAAACAGTAGTAGTTCCACTGTGGTTGTATTAGTTAGAGCATACACTGATAGTGTATTCTGTTCCAAACATCACAACCTAATGGAAACATCAGTACACCAAGGTAATAATTTTGGATAATGGATAGGTTTGGAAGCTATATGAAAGAGAAACTAAGGAAACTTTTAACCTATAAAAGAAAAGTTAAGATATAGATTAGACTGGACCTCCCTGGTGGCACAATGGGTTAAGTCTCAACCTATGAAGCTATCTGAAGCCACTGCAACACATTTCGATCTCAGCCCAAGAGCTTCCCACATGGCACAGCAGACCTCTCCTGCCTCGCCCGCAGCTCCCCTCAGAGTGTACTTCACTCGATCTGCCTGTTCTGCTCCCCACGTCTGGCTCTGGTGAATACGCTCACCACCCCACACCTCTGACCTACACCCCAGTTCTTGTATGCATAAATAAATAAATCTTTAAAAATAAAAAAGCTGTGTGGAAACTGATACAACACTTCTTTTAAAAAAGATATGGATTAGACTGATTTTCAAATGTCCTGGAAAGATTAATATATAGAATATTGAATTTCTTTGGTAAGGCTCATTTTGGAAGAACTAGCTTCAGGAAGGCAGATTTTAACTTAGTATAAAGAATGTTCTAAAGATTATAGTTCTTTAAAAATGAAGGGGTAATAAGCTTCAAACCTTAGATATATTCAAGCAGAGGCAGAATTACTTGTCAGGGATATTATAGTTGCAGTTCCTGTTGTGGTTGGGAAATTAGAGCTTGAGTTCCTCCCAGTGTTAATAATCTATAATGTTGAATTATATTTCACTCTTTATCTTCAGAAATTGGTAATGGTAATCTGTGGTCTATTTACATATGTTGAATGACTTCAGCAGCAGTTGAAATAAATATAAAAGTATAATTAGGTTGGCCTTCATTTAAATAGACCTTTCCTATGTATTTTACTCTGTTTCAGAAGAAATTGGTATTGAATGCAAAAAAAAAAAAAAATGTAGGTAAGAACTCCTTTGAAAATTTTCAGAAAAATCTGAGTATACATAGAACACAATCTTAGAAGCCCATAGGGATAAGGAATACTTGAAATATAAAATACTTATGTCAAACAAATGCCTGTTTATTAACTTAATTGCTATTGTTAATTTTTAACTATCAGCTATTAAAAATTCATCCTTCAATAGTCTTTCAAAAGTTTCTAAGATATTTAGAATGTACAGCAATTTCTTAATTTATGTTTATTATATAAAAGGCCTAAAAGGCATGAAAATGTAAAAACAGTATGCATCATGACAGCACTAGACAATTATTTTTTTAGTATTTGAATAGAAATAAGGAATGTTCTAGAAATTTTCCCCTTTAAATGAGTATTTTCAGAGTGATTTTGTTATATGAATGGTTCCATACCACTAATATCTTCATTATAACATCTTGGTAAAATGTATTGTTCTTTTCCATTAAACTTCTATAACAGACTTCTAATACTTTGTGGTAGATATTCGACGACAAGCTTTGATAAAACTACAGTTGCCTTTTTTTTCCATTTCTTTAGATAAGTGGGCACTAGAAATTATAGATAGCTTTGGCAAGAGTTCAAGGGTTAATGTAGCAGATAAATAAAAGGAATTTTCTGTAAATTGAGACCTGCATTATTTCAGTTGTCTTGTCTTTCCTAACCTAACTCATTTAATTTTAAAAAGTAAATACTTAAATTCTTCCTGACAGTGTGCTCAGCTTTTACTATCGTTTATTACTTCAATTATACTTGATATCACTTAGACCAATCTGCCATTTGGAAATCTCAGTATAGCCTGGAGCTTAGTATTAGATCTGGCTGCTATTGTAACATGTACAGCATATGACATTAATGTATCAAAATTAGATTGGATCATCCCTCCTGGTTAAATTTATTTCACATTTCTTTTGTATTCAGTTAACATAAACCTATTAAGGAAGCTGACACATGGGATGGCTGTATAGGAAGGATATTTTTAAAGTATTTTGATTAAAAAATGAAATTATAGAGCCATGGCTTTTCTGAGTTGTGTAATCTTTTTGGGTTTTTAAAAATGTCACAAAGCTCAAATCCTGCATTTGTATCCTTCAAGGTGTGTGGGGGTAAGAGGGTGGTGAATTAAAACTCAAACAGTATTTTGATATGAGGCCTGCCACCATTTAAAGCAATAAACACGTTTGTTTTCCAAACATCAAAAAGAATTAATCTACTGACACCTAAAAAAAAGTCTTCCTTTAAAAAGAATTTACATTTCTAAAATAATAGATTCGATCTATAGATTTAGCTAGATACTATTTTGGAATAATAGCTGACTCTATGTTATAATCTGTTAAAGTATGTGAGAGAACATTTCCTGTTTAGGAATACAAATTTTGAAGTTCAGGGTATTACCTTGTATTTTTAAAAACTTAATGGCATTCATAATGATTAGGATTTTCTACATAGATTGGTGTGCTGGGATTTTTAAGGACATTTAGAACTGGTTCTTGGTTTTTTGTTAGTTTGTTTTGTAGTAATACTCCTGTTTGATTGTTAAACTCTCCAGAAAAATACACCAAATTTTATAGTTTTTAAATATTCACAGGCCTATTGAACCCAGGTTAAGACTTTAGGTTAAAGGATAACAGAAGAAAAACTTTATTAATTGATTTAACTATTTTGTGTAAATACAAATACACATCTAACTTTTTTTCCTACCCTGTTGTCTTTAAGCCAAAATAAGTTGCATATTTCAGAAAACAGAAATTGCCTATATGTTGGCTTATACTGAAAATATTGATGACATATTCTACTTTTTTCTTATCCAGATTTACCCATTGACAGTGTGTCCAGTTACATGAAAGAAATTGTAAAGCCCGTGCCAATGTGTACTAAAAATGTGCCCAAATGTTTTCAAGCAGAATCAGTAAATTTACTCAGTAATAAATGTTATATAAAAATACAGGTTATAATCCATGAAGAAAACACAAGACTAATGGTTATTCAGTTCATTTCATAATTTTAATAATCATAATGTTAATATTCTCTAATTGCCAGAATTACCTTTGTTAGCACCAGAAATATTTAAAAACACATCTTGAGAATCTGGCATATCTCAAGAAGTCTATTTGGAAGAATTGTTTAAAGCTTCCATAGGCAAAGAAAACCTGAAAATAAAATTGTTAAGCTAGATACATCAACTTTTTCTTACCAATTTATAAATTACCTATTTCTTTTACTACTTTTATGCCATTGCATTGGCTCATTGCACGACCAGAGACTGGAAAAGAAAAAAATTTTTAAAAGTCTTTTAAATCATCTTTTAAAGATTTGGCAGTGAAAAATCGGTACAATTGCTAAGTGTATTTGGACTGAATTTTTAAGTCTATTTTCTCTGTTTTCCATTGACTATAGACAGTTAAATATTACCTGGTTTTCTATACTGTCTCCTAATAATTTTAAGTGTTTGTGTTTCATGTGTGTGGGGTGGGGTGGGGGGGAATGAAGTGAAATTTTTTAAATCTGGGTTTACTTATTCCTTTAATCTTTTTATAATGTGTTGTCAGTAGCTATATGACTATACTGTTATGGCTTTTGCAAAGCACTATAAATTATTCTCTTGGTTTTCCAGTTGAGACACTTAGGAAATGATGAAGTACACATTGTTTGGTCAGAGCACACTAGAGATTATAGAAGAGGAATTATTCCTACGGAATTTGGTGATGTCCTTATCATAATATATCCAGTGAAAAATCATATGTTCAGTATCCAGATAATGAAAAAACCAGAGGTAAGAGTTCCTTATCTTACATTTTAGTAATACATTTTGAGTTCTATATAGGTTTGTGAGTTTCTTCCCTTCTTTCAGAAGGAGTAGACAAGGTATCAAGTTGTGAAAAAGGTAGGGGGTGGGGTTGGCAGAAAGAGACAGACTTATAACTGTGTGTATTGTTTAAGCCTAGTTCAAAAGGAACTAAAGAGGATAAATAGCAAGAAAATGCTCAAATGGGAGAAGGGTAGATACTGCATCATGGAAGTTCCTTTATACTAAGCTCACAAAGACTTAGCTTGTGTTGAGAACGTGATTGCAGTTTCCTAGAAGACATACTAATGTGTAATCATTCTCTTTAGAATATGAGATCATATTACTCCTCTGTTTTTAGTTGATACATCTTATTCAGATTATATGATTATTTTATGACTATTTCATATAATAAATGAGAAGTCTACAAAGTAAAAAAATATATATATATCAGACCATAGCATTGAAACATGCTATTACAGAAGTATTTTTTTAGAAAATAATAAAAATTCAGTGGACAGTAAAGGGGAGTAGACACCAAATGGACTATATGATGGAGAGGACTGTGGTGGAGGATTATGGGTGACTTGGTGGGTTGGTGGGTGGGTGTGATGTGGTAACATATGTCTGAAGAGATGTGGACCTATACCTCTGAATCATAAACAGTGTTGTAAATCAGTGTTATTTCAATTTAAAAAATAGTAGACAGAAAAATGAATAAAAATAAACATTAAAAATGATAGTGTTTTCATGTCTTTAGTTCTTTAATTGACTATTTTTGTTTATAGAATACCTACTTTTGAGTTGGTCATGAATCTTCAAAAATTTATTGTACTATTTTCCATATGGAAATTTAAATTTATTGCCAGGATTATATTAATGGTCACCTGAACCCAGGGTCAGCAAACTATGGTCCGCTTTCTATTTTTGTGCTGCTTACAGGCTAAAAATGTTTTTACATTTTATGGATTTTTTAAAAATAAATCAAAGAAGAATACACAGCAGAGACAGTATGTGACCACAAGACCTAAAATACTTTATTATCAACAGTTCATGTCCCTGCCTTCAGCTGCAATATGTTCTAACCATATTTAAATATTAAAATAGAATGATTTTTTAAATTGTCATTTATCTGATTAAAATGAAATTGTCAAAACAGATTTTTTTCTAATAAACCATGTAATAAAAGTGTCTTAGGGGTCTGTAGTAAAACTAGTATCATGCAGAAATGATGAAAAACTAACTCACTGCCTATAAAATTTGTATTTTTTCCTGTAATTTGCTAAATGGAGGAAAAGAAATTTATTTTTGGTGTTGAATTTTTTAGACAATTAAACCTGCAAAAATGTTTTAATTGGCAGGAAGTTTATATTATTTAGTTACATAAAGCATGTAGTTCTTTTTGAGTAGCTACCCTAAACCTTTGGCATTTTTTCTGTTTGTTTAGTGTCCTAACGTGAATGACCCATCATGGAAAAGAATTGAATTTGAATAGTATTTCTACTTAAGAGCTAAGGAGGAAGCAGAAACACTTTTGTATGCAAATAGTGTCTTGATTGTTCTTTATTTACAACCCTTTTTCCAATTTTAGTGTTAAATTATGTTTCAATTTCTTAATCAGGTCCCCTTCTTTGGTCCACTTTTTGATGGTGCTATTGTGAATGGAAAAGTCCTACCCATTATGGTTAGAGCAACAGCTATAAATGCAAGTCGAGCTTTGAAGTCACTGATTCCATTGTATCAAAACTTGTATCCTTTTTAACAATGTGGTCTTTTATATATGTCTACTTTCCAAGGTACGTGTCTTTTCTGCTTCATTAGGATTTTTATTGTTTATTGATATATGCATGCTGGAGTTTCTCCTCAGTGTTTGAGCAGTTATAATATTTGAGTCTTGTTTTCTTTTATATATCCTTGTAGTACTTATCTTTTGGTTGGAATTATAAGAGGCTTCTCTTTCAGCTGGAAGGCATGGTAGTATCAGGAAACACTTCTGAGAAATGTGAGAATTGAACCAGTCTTGATGGATAAGAATTAATCAGGTGGATGAGATTAAAAAGAGCATTCCAGTATAGAGAAGAGAACATGGAGTGTTTTAGACATAGTTTTGGAGCCACATTGTCCAGATTTTAATGCTGGCTACCACTTCCTTAGCTTTGAAGCCTTGGGCAAGTTATTTAACCTTTGGTCCTCAGTTCTCATATCTATAAAATGAGAATGGTGATACTATCTAGTGATTGGTCTTACAGGAATTGAACAATATCATATGTGTAAAGTGCCTGGAATGGCTCTTAGAACATAGTATGCACACAGTTTTAATTTTAAGTTTGGTTCTAGTTCTACTTTTTAGAAAGGATTTATATTTTCCATATACTTTTGCTTTATGATTAAAAACATTTCAGTTATTTTCCTTTCACATAATTAGATGTTGAGCTTTACGGAGAAGACTAAAAAATATCCTATGTTCTGTTCCACATGAAATGGATTTATTATAGATAAGCCACATACATTTTCTTCTTTTGATAAAAATTAATTCAGAGCAGTCTGATTCCTATGTAATTTCTCATGTATTCTGACACTCTGGCATGTTACATTGATTAAGCCTAATGACATTTATGTAGCATTTCTTATTTGAGGTGATTTCCTTTTCACTTAATTTTAAGCCAAAAACTTGGATTTGAAATAGCTGTTATTTTGAAATCTAAAGATTCAGTTTATTTTCTCCTGAATATCTCTAGAAAAGTAGCTAATTTACAAAGAATACATAGATTGTTATCCACAAACTGATTTTTCCACATCGTCAGCTTCACTGAGGTGTTTTTCTTCCTGACTTCTGCCTCTTCCAGAGTTTGTCTCTCCCTGACATTCATCCTGAAGTTTAGTGTCCTCTACCATTTACAACATAGTTGAGAAAATTTTTTGAAAGTGGTGAAAGATAGATTTGATGGTAATTTTTTTATTTAAAGTGGTGAAAGATAGATAGTAATTAAAACTATTTGCCTGTGTCATGAAATAGTAACTCCATTTATTGAGCACACACAAACTATTCTGACCCAAGGTATAGACAACATCTAAAATGCACAGTTTACCAAGTAGTTGAAAATGCAAAGTTAAAAATTTTGGGATACAATTTAATTTCTTTTTCTTACATCTAAGTTCAGGACTATTTCAGATTTTCATGTTATCCTAGAGGTATGGTAGCTGGATTTGCTGTTAGAAAGCAATGAATTTTAACTCAAAGTCTGCCTTGTGATCTTGGTCAAGTCACAGACTCTAAATCTCACTTTTTTCATGTGTAAAAAGATGCTAATACCCATATCAGAACTGTTGTGAAAATTAAATGCAAAATGAATTTAGATGTGCTTAGTAAATGAAATAAGATACATTAATTTGTGCATTGATTAATTCCATTATGTGTAAAGATTACAGTCAATATAAAACAGCTCTATCTAACACCAAGGAATTGCCTAATTGGGTTTTTATGTTTGGTTGGTTAGTAGATTAATTGATTGGATTGGATTTTCCGTGAAGTTTTTAATAGTTAATCCTACTGAGACATTAATAGATACCATACTGGAGAAACTCCTAAGATGGAGACAATTTCAGCTGAAAACAGTAAATATGAACACTTTATTGACATAGCAAATATGAGCAATTTCTTTATAAGAATTTTTCTTATTATAGCAATATATACATAAAATTTAACACTTTAACTATTATTATATACTTTGGGTGGTATTAAGCATATTCATACTGTTTCGCAACCATTACCACTATTCTAAATGAACTATACATATTTTTAACAATGTTATTGACTATAGTCCCCATGCTACACATTAAACCTTCATAACACTTCTTTTATAAGTGGAAGTGTATAGGGGTAAATTTGATGATCCCTTTTGCCCATTTTGTACCCACTCTTAAATACAATCAATTTCTATCAGTAGAACTACTGCGGGAACACTCAGTAAAAACATTAAATCAGATCAAACAAATTTTTTTGACTTTAGAAACTATATAGAAATTATTTTCCTATATTAAGTAAAGCCTAAGAGATACTCCTAGGCTTTGCTGAGCTGAATAACATGTACTTACCTTTCAGAGAGATTCACAAAGTTCTCTGTTAATTCTAAATGTCAAAAAGATATCATACAGGTGGGTTACTTGATTTTTAAATGAATCTATATAATATTTTATAACTAGAATTTTTAAGCTACTGAAATGTAGATGTCTTTTTAATTTTAAATAACAAATATATATTTTAGAAATAAATTTAAAAGCATATGTTTTTGACAAATCCAAGTATAAGTTCCCATGGAGGAGAAAGTCAAGTGTTCTAAACCGGGTCAATAAAAGTTAAAAGAAATTGAGACAGAAATAGACTTTGACAACTACCAGAGTTAATATTAATCCTCATAAGAAAAATGAATGGGTAAAAGAACATGTAATAAACTCAATTATATTTGGATAATTGTACTGCTATGTCAGTTATTTTATGCCTGATCAAAGTACCCAGTAAGATTCCACAGCATAAATTGTGCTATTTATGATCATTAAATACAGTTTAAATTTTATCCTAGGAACATCTTCTGTAACTATGAGTCTAATGTTGTTCACTAAATGAGGACAATATTGATTGTCATATCCTGCCCAAATCGATCATGCTGGCAGCCAGAATTACAGTAATCTGTCAGTATTGATGACTGTCTTTCAAGCTTTGAAACCTCTCCTTCACTTCACTTGTCATTTCTTGCATTACTTGTACTTGAAAAGCATTTTCTTACAACCTCTGATTTTGTCAACTAGGTACTTTTTTTTGTCTTGAGCTCAGTTTGTTGGTTTGATCATGCAATTAGAATTGAAATACAACACTGGGAAGGAAGAATAGACAAATTCTAGGTAACCATTGGATCTGGGGGGCATTTTTAATATTAGCCATCATTTATAAGTTACCTGTTGAAAGAGTGGGGTAGGGGAGGTAGTTTTGGATTTTCAGAGTTGGGGGAAGGGGACATTTAGGCTTTTTGCAGTGGAAATAATAATTCAAAAGCATTAACTCCTTAACTATTATGATTCTATGAAATAAAAATTTTAAGGCAGTTTTTTTGTTTTGAATCCTAGACACATTTTGACGATGTATAAATGTTCAGTATGTACTTTTCTTCTTAATGTGAGTATACATAAAAATTTTCAGAAGTTACAATATAAAATCATGTTGTCTTACTGTTCTCAGAGAAACAGAATCAGTAGAATGTGTGTGTATGATTGGTTTTAAGGAATTGGCTAACACCGTTATGGGGACTGGGAAGTCTGAAATCTGTAGGGATTCCTAGATAGAGTTGATGTTGCAGTGTAAGTCCAAAAGCATCTGGAGGTAAAATTCCTTACTCTTTCGGGGACCTCAGTCTTTTAAGGCTTTTAACTGATTGGATAAGATACACTACATTATAGAGGGTAACTTGCTTTCCTCAAACTCTTCTGATTTAAATAGGAGTCATGTCTAAAATATACCTTCATAGCAATATCTAATTTGGTATTTGTCCAAAAACTGGATACCATAGCCTAGCCAACTTGAAATAAAATTAACCTTCTCACAAGTTCTATTTTTCTTTTTTACCTTCTTATTGCAGATATAATTTTGAGAAAAGTACATAAATCCTAAATGTAGTTAGTATATTGTTAATAATTAGTTTAAACAACACAGATCAAGAAACTGTTCTGTTTTTCTTCTATCAGAAATTTTTATTAATCACTTATCTGGTAGTGGTAAAAATTTTAAGAGTGGTAGCAGGCATGGTATGAAGTACATACTATTTGTATAGGTTTAAACCTAAAACAAATACAGTGATGTAAATCAACTTTTACTTTAATAAACATTGGGCAAAAAATTTTTGAGAGAGGTGCAAAGACAAATCAGATGATAATCTTGTCTTCAGTATACTTACAACTTAATTAGGGAGAGAGTAATATGGATTTAATAATTACAAGATATGTTATATGTCATAGTAGGGTTGTCAGTAAAATGCTGTGGGATGTCACAAGTAAAAAGACATTATTTTGGAGTAAGACAATCAAGGAAGATTGTATAGATTACCTAGGGTTCAAAGGGTAAGATTTGAGTAGATGGACTGCAGCTTGTTACAAATCTTACATTAGATTTTGGGGCTTTAATGTATATACATATGTGTATAGTATATGTTCTGAAATATACAATATGGATAATATTATAAAATTAAATAGCATCTTTAAAGAAACACTTTCCTCCTAGGTTTTTTAATATGCTATCCCACCAAACCGATACTATTTGATTTCTTCTAATTTGTTTAGATTTGACTTTTTCTTAAATGCCAGAATTGGGATTCTTGTTTATCAGACAAATTACCAGAAGTCAATGATCATTCTTCAATTAGTCATAGTTTGTTATCCCTGCAGTTCTACTACCCAAATATAAAGAACCTGTTGCAACAGTATGAGAGCCAAAGGTAATTGATTGGCTCCACTAATGCAGTTCACTGTTCATTATGGTAAAACATTATAAAACCCATCGGGGCTGCCCATCAATATTGCTGTGATTTCATGTTACAAGAAAATGAGTTTATTGAAAAACTACATGTTATGTATCTACTATCTTTTGTAGATTATTTCCTCAGAAGATAATATTGGTATAGACTGTGCTTAGTTTATAAATTAATTCTATTTTAAAATGTGAAAGCTGATTGTTGGAAAAACAGTGTGGGTTTACTGTCAGAACCACTTATTAAGTGTCTATCTTTGTGTCTAAATTTTTTTTAATCTGTTAAAGGACCAATCCAGGATTGTGGTAAGGATTAAATGAAATTATCCACATGAGTCACTAAGCAGCCAGTGTCTCTGTCATGTGAGCAGGAGCTCAGAAAATGGTAGCTACTTGATAGTTGATATTATCATTTTTCCTTTATATTGATACTGGACATAGTCTTCTAAAATACAAATCTGAGTACCCAAAAAGACTTTTGCTGACTCTTGACTATTACTTGAATTTCTTACCTAAATTTTGACTAAACTACCTGCAAGCTATTCTTGTTAGCTTACTCTCTCAATCACATTTCTCACTTTTACTCTGCTGAACATTCCTCCCCAGCTCTGCCACCATCTTTATTGTCATTTCCAATCACACTGACATCCCAGACATCTTATGTATATCCAGCTAAAACAGACTTATTATCCCTGAATGCCCTTCTCCTCTTTCAGTTCCATGCTCCCTCCCCCCAAACAATACCCTCAACTCTTTTCTACCTAATTATATTCATTCTTCATGAACCAAACAGTTTTGTTAAAAAAAATTTCCTTTGCTAAGTAACACAGCTTCATAACATTTTCTTATAGGATTGCGGTGTGTGCTGCATGTGTTAGCAAGTTTTCTCCTAGTTTTGATTACTTCCACCACAGTGATACATGACTAGTAATCTATTAATAAAATAGGACAGGGTTCATGGATGGATGGAGTCTTAACTTCATTTTTTCTCTTTGGCAAGTTTTCTACTTGCCAATGTGCTAGTAATAAGTTCACTTGTTTTGGGAGGTAATTTTTTCAGTTATGATATGTAATTTCTGTGGGACTGCATACAGCTATAAGAGGATGCTACATAGATAAGAAGAAGAAACCTACGATCAGTAGAATTTTCCTCTGATACATGAACAAGACAGAATAACACACACCAGATTTTGTATTTTGACTGGTTAATTGGTCAGTATATTTTTATTAGAGGGCATTATAATTTAATGAAGATAATTTTCAGAGATCACTAATTAGTGAGGTTTTCCCTCCACTTTAAGAGGGAGGAAGAATCTGTTAAGGTGAAAAGTAAGCTAAGACACCTGTGACTTAATGAAAGTGACAGATGTTGGCTTGAGGAGAATGCAGTTTGGTATTTTCCCCCTCACCCTCAGACCCCAAGAAGGGAGCACATGGCTACAGCCTCTAAGGGCTCACACTTTTCAGCTTTGACAAGGAAGATAGTAGACTCAGGACAGCAGGGACAGGCAAGGGGGCAATACTGAGTGTCTAGATGATGCTGAGGTCTCAGTTTTATTCCTTGAACCTTTGCAACACCTACATCATTGATCTCTGTAAGAGCTCCCGATATCTTCTAAGTACCATTGTTCTTCATGCTTCTAAATGAAGGTCTTAAACCTCATGGACAAACTGGTTATTTGCTAAATACTCTTAAGATCTGTATTTGTGATTGATTGTGCTTCAAAGGAAGAGAAGATAGTTCTTTAAATATCTCACTAAGTGATCCAGGTTTCATTGTAGTAGGACCTCTTCAAAATTCTTACCTAACAAATCTGCTCTGTAATGGGAGCTTCACACCTCCTGTATTAAGACATGGGCATTGCTATTAGAATTGGTTTTGTTTTTTTTTCTGCAAATCTTAAACATTCCTTTGGCCTCAGTTTTGCTGCCAAACCTTATATTCTGTGTATGCACACAGAGTATTTAAACAGGAGCCTGGATATGTGTAAGACTTCTAGAATGATTCTGACATAGTCTTTACTATATCAGTTTTGTTTATTCCTTTTGATGAATAGCAGTGTTTGCTTATCAATGATATTATGGCATTCTGAAGGGTTCCCTTTACAATCATTGTGGAAATATATTTTTCATAACTTTAAAGATGTTAGTTTTGATCTAGCATGTCGGTCTGTTTGCTTTCAAAGAGAGATAAAAGCAGTAAATATAAGTATCTTACACTTATATGTGTAATGTTTTTGATGAGGAAATTCTATAGCATTGAGCCAATATGTCTGAATATAGCATTACATTAATAGTAATGTTCTCTATGAAAATATTTTTTAAGGTTTTACTAATATGGACCAGCAGTAATTATTTTTCCTGTATTTGAAGTGCAGGAGCTCACAAAAACAGCTTCAATACATGACCACCTTCTCTATTAACATTGTACTAATTCCAGAAATACTTAAAATATTTATTTTCTACTGAGAACTTAATGCACTAATGACAAATTTATCGCCCAAAATAAGGAATCTTGAATCTTTCATGTATTCACCAAATATTTTTTGACTACCTACTATGAGAGAAAAGCTAGGAATAAAAAGTCAGTTACTGATTTGAAGGAGTTTACAGTCTGCTGTCACAGGAGAGAGCGAGGAGACTGATGGAAAGTTCAGTAATTGTGATATCTACAAAGTAAGGTGGTAAAGGTGTTAATTTCCCCCCTCTTCTGCCTTGATAATAGAATTAAAGAATCATATTATCAAGGAAACATGTTGTGCTAAACTAGTTCAACGACATGGGACTTTACCAGGCAGACAAGTTTAAGCAAAGAACTTTTCAGGGGTAGGAAATGGGCATGGAGGCACGAAAGAATGATGTGTTCAAGAATACAAGGATTCTTCACTACAGGGTGATTCAAAGCAAAGAGAGGAGTAGGAGTGGCAGACAAGGAGCAAGAAGTAGGTCAAAACCAGATAATGTAGTCAAACTTGATTTTCTAAAGTTACTGTCAAAAAAATAAAGCAGGCAGTTCCTTCTGCTTTTATATGTTTACCTGTTGAGTAACAGCACAGCTGGAATTGTGCTGTTTTTTGTGTTAAAGCCTCTCCAAAATATTTGAACAAACTGGTTTTTGTAAGAATTAGTTTGTTGTATTTGCTAGGCTATTAACAGTGTTATCAAGAAAAACAACACCTTTAAAAAAACCTTAAGTCTCTATTTACACATTTGTCATTAAAAAAAGCATTTGAGGGCCTCCCTGGTGGCGCAGCAGTTGAACGCTGCGCTGTGGAGCTGCCGCAGTGCGCTATGCAGTGTATTTTTGATCTGCCTGTTCTGCTCCCCACTCTGTCTCTGGTGAGCCCTCTCACCGCCCCGCGCCTCTGGCCTGTACCCCAGCTTGTATGTATAAATAACTCTTAAAAAAAAAAGCATTTGAAATTTTCGTAATAATGTTAAGTTTCAGGATAGATTCTTCATTGTTGAATCTTTTTTAATACATTGTATACTTTTTTATGCTTTTCCTGGTATTTTTATACATCATTGTGCTTTTATACACTTATTGTACTTTTATGTTATTGATAAAGAAATACTTGTACAATACTCTTAACAATGTACTGACTTCAAAGAAGGCAAAAATAGCAGAGGAAGAGAAAGCACCATCTTATCTGTTTTGTCAAATCCAGTGTGACAGTCGATCCACATATGTCAGTCTAGACAGTTGGTACATCATTGTGTACCACAAGGAAGATAGAAAACTCTTCCAGGGCATACAGACTGTTCCCTAGAAACAAAACTTGAAGTTTCTCCACTTCTATCTTTATTTAAATTCCTCTCTTGCTAAAAAAGGAGTTTTCTCTATGAAACCCTGTTAGTGATGAGGGTACACTGGTATCTTCATGTTACTACTCATCACATCCACCACATAATGTGCAAGTTTTCTTTTCTTTGTTTAAATATAAAAACAGTAGATTCAGATGGTATTCAGAGCACAAAGAATGAAGGATGAAAGCTGGAATTGGTCTTTAACCTTGTTTGATATAGGAATTGCAATGCTTCTAATCCATTCTTTTTCTAAACATAAAGGCTTTTGCTATTGAATTTTTAATGATTCAATAATGGAATTAAACTATGAGTCAGAAATCTCCCCCATTTTCTTGTGTTTGTCCTCTCAAACACTAGAATACAGCCTATTTAAGTCTTAACTTTTGCTTGCCAAACCACTGTTACCGTCCATCTGTTCATGCCAATTGTAAAGAAGGTTCAGTTTTTAGTGAAGCTTTGCATTTCACATAAGTTATGTGAAGTGAAATTTCACAAGGGACATGATGGATCCTGATTCTTAGTGATAAACCTTTGGGGCCATCAGGGTTGGCATATGGTCCAGCATGATATGAAGGCTTGGGTTCCCTGGCTTCACTTCTTTGGCGTGAAGCTGATAAAACCTGGCTCTTGAGTATTATTTCACTGGACACCAATCATGGGCAGCAGGAACTGCCCATTTAACTCTCTGTGGGAAGGAAGCCCAGAGAGCATTCACAATGGTACCATTGTTGAGTTGCAAACTGCTCTGAACAGCTTGACAGCACTAGGGAGGAGGGGAAGGGGTTGCTTTACTAATTGCTGTTCAAAAAAGAGAAGGAACAAAAATAACTGTGAAGAACTGATGTTTCTTCATTTACTTACTCTCTTGATAGGAGTATTGACTTTTATTTAATACATGCCTGCTATCAGAAAGCAAATGAATATATATTAGAAACCACCTGTAGTAATTCGTTGTTACTATGCCAGTATCTATTTTAGACCATCAAATTAGAGTAAAAGTCAGTTTTGCTTTATGGTAGTTTTTTCTCTAGTTGAACTATATTTTTTACCTTCATAAAAATGTAAAATAAGGGAAAGTGGATTATAATGCTTTCAGAATTTCAAACTATATGACATATAAGCTATTTTATTATAGAAATGAAAATTCATAACAGTCACAAGTGTTAAAATAATCACTAAAGATAAGCTAATAAGACTATCTTAAGGTTAAATATCAAATATATCATTTAAATGAGTAACTGGCAACTCAGTCACTGGTTGTCACCTCTCATTGAGTTATATTTTGGATATCGTTTAAAATGTGTAGGTTATTTCCTTTTCAGGAGTCATTGTACTTCATGATATCTGTATAAACACTACTTTGGACTTTTCCATTTTCTCTGGTGAGTCTAATTAAGCAGTCGGTCAGTCTAATGCAAAGAAATGATCTGCAACCTTAAAAAAAAAATTAAAGTGAATTTTCAGTCCCCAGTATCCTGACTCCATAGAATATTTTCATAGATAATAATTCTTCCAGCTGAACTTAAGTTGACCAACTTATGTTATATTGCCATATTATGATTTATATAGCATGTTCTTTAAAGGGGCCAGAGATATTTTAAGAAAACATTTTTAATCTATAAAAAAAATTAATGAGTTACTCTTACAAAATTGGGGGAAAATCAAATGCATGTTTTGTAAAATTAGTAACAGTCTGTAAAATTTACTAGTATTCCCTTTCCACATGCCCCCTTAAATTATTTTAGTAAATGGGCACCAGTGTAATATTTCAAAAACAGTAATTCATTGAATGTCCATTCTTCCTTTTACTGCAGAATAGATTATATTTAAGTCAAGATTAATGGATAGATTTTGATGTTGAAGTCCAGTCTCTAAGCCTATCATTCCCTGGGGGTATATACTGCATTAGTTTAAGCCAATACACTGTTTATCATAGATTCTATGACACTGTCTTAAGTGACAGTTGGCTGTACTTTGTTATTCCCTACCATGATAATAAAGCCACTTTTTTTGGTACTCCCAATGATTATAGCATTTAAACAAAATCTTAATTAAGTTAGTGCACATTTAGGTAGAGATAACTCTTAAGTAATTGTATACTGTAAAATTTCACTTATTTAGATTCTTTTCCTTTTTGAAATCTTGTGACAAGACCAAGTTTAATATTTAGTTCAAATACATACATTCATTTCAACTTTCCTGAAATTTTTGTTCCCAAAAGGAACAATGCAAAGTAGTTGTTTCTAGTCTCCTCCCCAGTGTTTCCTAAATTCTTACTCTAATACTAGTATTTCTGAAGTAGTTTCCTGTTGGCTCTGGAAGTCTTCATTACTTAATATTTTCAAGCAGATCTTAAGAAGAATGAGAATACAAACTTTTAATTTCATTAAATTTGAAATCCAGGTAACTTAATATTTCTTTTAGTTTTGCTTCATTGTAACTTCCATGAAAGGGGGATAGATATACATGTTCGATAATCACGTTAGTGCTTTTTTGGAAACCACCCATGATTATTGGATTACTAAATCAGGAGGGATTTTCAGAACCTTTAGGTAGGTTTTAATTTTTAATCCTATTTATTTATGGTTAGTCTGTTTGAATGTATTTACATGAACCTTGATAAAATTGGACTTACGAACTTTTTACTTAATGTTTTCATTTAGTAATTGACTGATTTATGAACAATTATATATGGTCCAAATTTTATTCAACTGCAGCTCTCAATAATAGGACTAGCCTCACATTGCCTTAGCACCTGTTATGGATTTTGAGTCATCTGGCAGCCCATGGGACGGAGATAAAGAAGTACCAGGTGTCCTGCCTGTCTCCTAATTGAGACGCAGTGAAAACAATATAGAGTTGGCAGGATGATTAAAAAGATGGATTAAAGCCCAGCTTTGTCTACTCTGACAAATCACAGCTTTTCCTTCATGGTGTAGATAGTATCAACTACTAAAGAATTTCATTAATATGAGGTATCATAAAAATTCAGTAGTTTGCTGTAACCTGTTGCAGACTTTAAGAGGAATTTGTATTAACATATCAATAATATAAGGAATATTAATACCAAAATTCATGCTATTTGGGGAACTTTTATTTTTCTTGCATCTGACCTAGACTGCATGTTTCTTGCAGAAATTAGCTATAGAAAAGTAACTTATCAGATCTTTATAGGGTATGCAGTATAAGTTTGCTTTTATGTTATAAATATGCAGTGTTAGTTAGTCCATGGCATAATTATTTTGGGGAGAATGTCACTTTGCTACTGGCAGTAGCGATGAGATTCTTACGATGTATACTTGAACATATATTTATCCCATATCCTATCCTGGGTTTGTTTTAAGACCCAGTGTAACAATATCACCTGAGAAAATGCCGTCATTTTAAGGCATTTTAAAACAAAACAACGTGCTTTCTCGTTTTTATTTTAAAGCATGACAAGGATTTTTACTGTACTATAATTTTTTTTAATTGCCAGTCTTAGAAATTAAGCTAATATTTAGTATGTTGGCATCCTTGCGCTATGTTTTGTTTCATACAAAACCCAGATGATTGAGATTGGATATATCCAGGATGAGCATTGGACTATTAAATGACCAGGGTTTCTAGTTGCAACTCTGTCAGTACCTTTGTTTTTCTGAGCATACCTGTTTATATTCTCTTTTGAGGCAAGGCTTGTTGTTGAATAAACATTTTGCTGATTTTGCTAAGTATCCTGAAAATGTTGGTAGTGTTTCCTTCCTCTAGCTCAAATTGTTCTAAAATATTCTCAATAAATGCTGCTTTGGGATAAACCCTTTTATGATGGCCTTTAAAAAAAAAACCTAAATATTTAAATTTCTAAGTATTATTTTTCAGGGATATTATTATTGCTATTGCTTTGTGCAGAGAAGTTTTGGAAATCTACCTAAAAATTTTGTGAAATTAGCCTTCATTTGATTTTTATGTATAGATATTTGTTTCTTCCTTTTTATATTGATGACCACTTAAGTGAATAGAATTAGTTTAACTGAATTGTTTCATGCCACTATGAACTTTTTCTTCCTCCAAAGATCAGCAAGATCAGAGGTAGAGGTGGAACCAAACTCTCGCAAGTAAATTTAAATTCAATCCTAGAGAAGTTCCAACTATATTTGCCCCAAAGGGATTTGCTCTGGAGGCCCAAATTGGGATGAGAGGAAGGGAAGCTGCATAACAATTTCTTAATCAAAACAATTTTATTGAGTACTGCTGGACCCTGTGTTTGATACTGGAGAGATAGAAAGATTTAAAAAAGTCAGGATCTCCACCCCGTGTGACTTCAGTCTCTCAAGTTCATTAAGAAAATGAGCATAAGGAAACAGGCTTTGCTGTTTAACAACTGACTCTCAATAGCAGGGGTAGCCCCAATTTGTGGCATTTGTATAGTTCTATAATGTGAAACTACCACCTTGGCAAGTTCAAGTTACTGACTATCCTTACCAACTTTGTGAATATTGACCAGTTGGCTCTGATTTGCCCCATTTAAGTGGCAAAATTTTTAAGTAGGCAAAACTCTCCCTCTCCCTGTAACTACTGTTCTTGGAATCCTCTATAGAGAGAAGGGAAATGAAATTTCTAACTGCTAACACTGCAAAGAAGCCACAGAAGTGTATGAGTGTAGGTAAGTATTTACTAAATCAGGAATTTCAGGTGGGCCTGAAATCCTTAAGACCATGATATTGGGCACAGATATAAATACTACTTTTTTGTTATTTCGGAAAGAACCTGAATTAGAGGAAATAAACTAAGCAATGTCTTTGATGTCTGCTTACACTTAGAATTTTTGTAACTCCTTTTTCTAGAACATTGTACTCACACTCATTTTTGCTGTATAGTAGCCTTTTTTCCATGAGAAATCCATTTCCTCACATCAGACTATATGTCAAGTCCTTTTTACACATATCAAAAATAATTACTACCAAAGAGTTCTTGCACATAAATACAAGTATATTTCTTAAATATTCAAAATAACCATGAAGTTGGTACCTACTATTTACAAAGACTTGAGCTAAGTGAAGATAAACTATTTTCAACACAGATGTTGGGGACTTTTGGATTACCCATTATTTGCCTTCACCATCCCTGACAAATAGAAGCAGGTGTGGAATCCTCATTTAACATACAGATAAACCGTAGCACAGGACCAGGTTAAAATTGAACCCCAGTGTGACAGCCAGTCTTGGTGCAGTCACAGTGCCATAAATAATTTCATAAATTATTTCATAAATTAAATATTTCATAAATTAAAAATAGTTACTTAAGATGAATTATGTTAATGAAACAGATTAGGTTTTAAACTATTTCTTTATGCTATAGAAAATGTTTAGTTCCCCTTATTATTTTTTGAATAGTATTCCTTCCCCCCTTTTCTGCTTTTGCAAAAGGTAGGAGGATTAGTGGATAATTATATTGCTGTGATTGCAGCACCTGTGTGTTATTTCTTTTGATTGGCTCATTCTATATTAAAGATTCCTACCAGTTAAAAGTCTCCTTCAAATGGGTTTTTTTTATGAGCTAGTTTTGGCTTGGGTTTTAAATTTACAACAAAAGCCTTCTTAATTCAACTTAAGACTTGTACTATAGATTTTGTTCTGAATTTTTTGTTTACCTTTTATCTCACCCATTTCAGTTTTTTAATTTAATGCCAATGGCAACTTGCACTCACAGCGGTATAGCTTGAGCTATCCTGTTGTTGCTAACCATCAAGTTTGTGTATTCCACTCAGTTTATAGGTACTAATAACTCTTCCCTAGAGAGCTGCCTTTTTAAGGACTAAGTAGCCTATTATAAAGAGATATAGGAATTAACCACTTTGGATTATGAGTACTATTTCAGATGCTAACAGCACTGTTTGGAACTTTATATAATCATCTGTCACAAAAATCCTCTTGTTTGTGAAACTCACGACTATGGTTTATAAGTGCTTAAGAGTTCATTCTACCTCAGTGTTTTCTGAAGTAAAAATGGGAGAAGATGTGAGTACTAGAATTGGATTGTGTTGTTTATTTGGCGACATCAAACTTTGGAAATTATAAAGACTATCTTTTAGAAGGTGAGTTACCTTAAGTTATGAATATTTACCAACCTAACAATGTTTTCCAAAGATAACCCTCCAAGAAAAGGAAATTTCAAACATTCGCCTAATGTAACATGTGATAAGCACTATAGTTTTACATTTAAATTTAACTATTAATAATTGTTTTCTTATGCCACCTAGACTTAAACTTTTAAAATTCATTTTAGCAAGCATCATTTTCAGTATTTTGTCATTTTATTAAATATGTTTTTATACAAAAGGAGTATGCTATATCTCAGTAATTTCAGTTTTGAATAGCTTTATGTGAAGGTTTTTTTCAGAGGTTGATAAGCTTCCTTTTGTATAGTGAAATAAAATTATACTCTAAAATGTACTTTACCTAGATACTCATTTTCTTGCTTTAATAAATTTTACTACATTAGAAATGTCCTCCCTGCTTTAGAAATATTAACATTTGCTTTCTTTCTACCTGATTTTTGTGTAAACTCTAAATATAATAAGATAAAGTAAAATATTTCATTTATAGGCTCTCTGAAAATAGAGCATTTTAAAAGCAGGTAGGTGTCTCCACCCTACTTTTCATGAAGCATTTTACCCATTCAAGCAGACTTTTAAAAACAGCTTGTTTTGATAGCAGACTGTTCTCCTGTGGGCCTTCAGCCTTTGCTTCCTGGCAGCACCTTTGGTGCGAAAAGAGAGTGATCAATTGGGAGACTATCAGTGCCAGCATGCATAGAGTGATAAGTTAACACACCACTGGGAATTTCTAGGGCCCACCAAGATACTTCACTTCTAATGTGCTAACAAGCTCATTTTTCTACCTCTTGCCTCTTCAGTTATTTTTTTTTCTCAGAAGAGCTTAGAAGTTGAGTGCATCAGGCATAATGAAAAGCGCTGTAGGAGGGAGAAGCAATAACCCCATTTTTCCCTTTTCAGCCAAATAGAAAATTAGTTTCTGGTAATACACAAAGGCCAGTATTTTTTGTACAAGGGGCACTGCTGTGAATCAAAGGACTCTATTAACTGCAGAAAATTCGGCAGCTGTGAATCTCCCCCAATGAAAAAAGTACTTTCCAACAAGTTGCGAGATATGTGGTATTATTTAGATTGAACCATCAGTTTCATCCTCTTCCATTTATAACCATATATCTTTTTTAAAGTGCTATATTTTCTATATTTCTTTAATACTCAAAAATATCTATATTATCCTTTCATAAAATCCTTACTGCTGATCATTTTAATACAGCATCTTGTCCTATTGCTTTGTATTTCAAAAAATTCTTTTAAAGTTCAGCCAGTGGACAGAATTGAAAATAATGGATCACAAGGAATTGGAATTCATGTTATTTCAATATTTGATGCATAAAATTGCAATTTAAGAAGTACTTAAGCCATTTAGAGGGCAAAAGACATCACAGTCAAAGTCAAGTATCTAAAGAATATAGTCTGAACCTTTAACTCATACTGCTTTACTCCTCTTAATAGTCTATTTGTAAATGTAACTAACTGGGTATAGTGTCTCCCACTGAATTACTTTAAATTATAGTCCTCAAATTTTTTTTCTTGGCCTTGGTTGTAGATTTAGTCTACAGTTTCTAGAAATGTAAAACTACAATAACTAGATTGCAGTTTTTCAAAAAAGAGAATAAGGAATTTTAAGGAGAAAATAGTAAAATGGGCTTTAGAAAAAAATTCAATGAAGAACCAGTAGGCAAATCTTTATTACCCTTTATGCTTTTTTAAAAAAATGTCTATGTAAAGCCTATCAACATAGCACAGTGAGTACAGCAGGAAAACTTTTAAAAGTTGTAGAAGAAAGGTTAACTGATTTCTCAGTTCAGGAACTATACGACATGAAGTCAGCATGTGAGTTTTTCCTGATAATTGTATGTTGCTGCCTGCTGCTCTACATTTTGACAGCCATTTCCATAGTTGCTTTCGTGAACAACAGAAATATTCTCTCTCTTTCTCGCCCTCTCTGTGCTAACAGCACAATCAGGCCTGCTGAAACAGGAAGCCTGGAGTGGGTTGTTCAAAAGCAACAACACTTCAAGGTACTGGTTGCTTGTCAATAATATCAGAGAAAAAAATGTGGTGAAAGGGAAGTACAGTATTTTTCTGTCAGTGTCAGTGCCCTGTAGATGCTTTGTTAGACAGTATTTAGGAGTCCTGTGGACTCTTTGCAAATATTCCCTCTTGTTTCGGTGTTATAATTGACTAGGTATTTTTTCCTGACATACAGATTCAACTATGTATTTACCTTAACTGCATGGAGTTATTCAAGGATTACAACAGTAGTCTTCCATTCAAAATGAGAACAATTGCTAGGAAAATGCAGAGATTTTAGGGAAAAAAAAGATATGCAGGAATTTTTCACAACAAATCTTTACAAATGAAAAATACTGAATTTCAGACAGTGTTTTAAGCAGCATTATAATGTTTACTAAAGGACCTTTTGAAAGTAAATCTGTAGATCCAACTGATTAACAAGAGGAGCCTGCAATGACCTGTTAACCAGTCAAATCCTTTCTCAAGTAAACTGTTTTTCTTACAACAGCTTAGTAGTATAATGATTTTCTAATTAATATCTTCCTGTTACATTGTCATTTATAGTGATTCTCAGAAAAGTTAATGTTAAAAATTTTCATTCTTTAAAAAGCCATACTTTTAATGATAGTCAAGAATAGGAATATTACATTATCATAGTAGTCCTTTCTGATGAGATATATTCTCTTCCAGTGTAAGCTGCATGTAAGTTTATCCTTAACTAAAGGAAATCAGCTATGAGGAGAGAGCGCGATACCTGCAAACAATTGTCCAACACCATTTAGAACCAACGACATTTGAAGATTTTGCAGCACAGGTTTTTTCTCCAGCTCCTTACCATCATTTACCATCTGATGCTGGTAAGATTGAAAACAGCAGTTACTTGTCATTTTTGGAACTTGAAATGCAATACCCTTTTGTTCTAAAAACTTCTAAAATAGTGGAAAACTTGCTTGAATAAAATTCCAGTCACTGAGATAAACATTTTTCATCAGTGTTTCATATTTGAACTATATGAACTTGACTTACACTTTCTTTAACCTAAATGCGGTTCCTTAAAAGTCAGCAGTTTTCATTCATAAAGGTACACGCATCACATTTAACCTGAGGTAATGGGTGGTGACCATTGTGCTTCATGCAATCATTGCTGAAGTGTCTGCAAATGAAACACAAGTTAGCATGAGATCAATCTCAACTTTAGTGGATCAAATTTTATGGCCAAGAACATCGCCTTTATCATTTCTGATTTTACAAATAAAGTTAAAATGACTGTTCTAGATTTAGAAGTACTTAATACAGTATTTTATAATTAGATTATAAGAGGGTACTGCATTTTTTAGAATTAACTAATTTTGAAGAAATCAGTAAGAAAATGACTCGTGGCCTTCCTATTCTGTACTACTTTGCACTCCTTATGATTGTTTCATTTATTTTATTTTCCCTCTTTAGATCATTAAATATCAGTTCTGTTTATCTGAAGGTAAGATAAAGTATCAACCAAAACACCCTTTGTCTTCTCCTGTTTTCTTTTTTAAAAAAATTGGCAAGCACCAAGCTTGTAATTCAGACAATAAGCAAACTTAACACTGCCCTGGTTTGTACTAAACATTTCAGAGATTATCACTAAATTCCTTCCAGAATTATATTTACTAACCCAGGTCTGCATGAAACACTAACATTGGTTCTGGGATAAAAATAACTAATAATAGAACCCTGGGTTGAAATTAGTTACACCTTGTTGTATTGACTTTGTTTCTCAGCATGAAAAAGTAGTACTACTGAACTAAAATGGTGTGTGTTTGTATTTTGTAATGTGTTGCATTGTTATGGGTTAGTTCAGCTCATCAAATGGTTATTCTGTTGTGTGCCTTGCACTGTACTAGGCACCTGAACTACATAGATGACTTATAATGGTGTGCAAGGGGAGGAGGGAAAGAGAATTTTATAGAAGTTTTTATGTTAAGCAAATACTTTTCTGGCCTAATTACTATCAAAAAAATTCATTGTAATACTCAGTTGAAGTCTAGTCAGTGAAATTAAAACTTTCATTCCTGTCACCATTTAATTGGCCTTTATAATGATAATTTTACCAAAAAACTTAGATTCCTTTCAATTTATATCAGAGAACTAGCACAGAAAAAAAAATTTTTAAATCTTATGGAAGGGAGATTTAAAAGTTTAACATTGACTTTAGTGGATTGACAGCACCTAAAATGAATCAGCTTGGCATTAAGATGGTAAAAGAAAGCTATTTAAAATAGTAAACAACAGTATTAATAATTTATACTACTGATGTATACCTAGAAGTTTTATTTTAGAATGACACTTGTTATTTCTAGTTGATTTATAAATTTTACAACTGAAAAATAGGACAACATCTCAACTAACTTTTCCTATTAAATTTATAAAGATTATCAATTCTCATTCTATAATTGTTGACAGGCTGTGTTCCCTCACATACCTCCTCTTAATATTTTTCTCTTATTTGGCATATTATCATGCACATTTAGCCAGAAATAGGACTTGAGGAGTAAATATATTCTTGCTTTCTGAAATATTAAGTAAATGGTATTATAGCAATGAAGTCAACTCTCTGCTGGCTTCATTTCTAAAGTAGTTATCATGTTATCATTCTAAAACTTGTTTAGCTTAAAACTTTTGTCAAAATGGTAATGAAAATGAATTTTACATAAATCTAATATTGGACTACAAATTATTTTCAGTTAATTTTTTTAAATTGTCTTTGCCTTTAGGAATTATGTTTTCTTACAAGCTTTCATATTTAGAGGTATTTATCAGAGTGACTCTCAATTCAACACAAAATAATGAAGTATTTAATCCTCCAGTAGCAAAAGCAATATCGTACCTGAAGAATGATTCTCTTCTTCCAGTTATCTGATTGATTTCCCTGTCATGAACCCCATACATATAGAACTTTTAAAGCTATATGTCAAAGTGTGAAAGAAGACATTAAATAATCCATATAATAGCAATATGTACCTGACTTAGGTTTTACAAAAATAGTGTGAAGTTTTTTAAGTGAAATTTTCAAGTTCATTTTTATTTTTCAACACAATAACCAAATTTATTTGCCATATTGAAGAAATGCAGTTGAGAATTAATTTTAGATATCCTGTGCATACCCAATATATAGAAAACACATACTAATGCAATAATTTGAAATTAAGTTTTGAAGACATGGCTGTATGATGTTCTTCATTATTATTCCTTCTAACCAATTCCATAATATATGCAAAAATTCTGTTTAAATTTTACTAAACTTGGTTCAAGATTAACAGTAATGTACCTTCTGTAATGACACTGAAATCCATAGAAGAATTTTTTTAGATAATTTTTAGTATTTAAATAGATGAGGAAAACACTTTGGGTATATATCATATTTGATCCATAATTTTTATAACTGTTTTTTCTCAAAATGGCTCTCTGTGGCATTAGTCTGATAGTTACAGGAAATTATTTGTATCCCTAAGGTCATTGAGGGAGATATTCTGATGTCACACTTTGTTGATCTTCCATAACTGTATTAAAACATTATTAGATTTTTCTTGTCCCTTATTTTAAAAAAACTACAGGGAAAAAAATCCTTTTATCTTTGTCAGGCATGTGTGTGGAAAATTTCAAAAGTTCTACAGTGACTAACTTTTTTTATATTCATAAACACCTCTCTGACTAAACTTTAAAATGAAATTAGCCCTTAGATTATTTCGGTAGTTCAGAGTCTAGACCTCTTTCCAAATCAAACATATTTTAATTTTAATTATCTTTCTCGATTTCAACATTAAAATTACACCCAGAATTTTTTCTGGTATTGTCTTTTTTTACTATCAGCCATAAATATTTTGAGTGCCTATTGTATGCTATATCTAGAATTACTTCTAAATACTCTATTTTAACTAAACTAGTGGATACCTCCCATTGGTTTGTTTTTCTATAAATTAGAGAAATTAGTAATTTAAAAAAACAAGGGGTTGATTAGTAGGTCTTTAAATAAGATTCAAATATTTCTGTGCCAGCAAAAATGATGTAGGTAGATGATGACCTAGAGAAGCATCTTTTCTACCTTCATTCTAATCTCCCTTATGCTATTAATTCCCTAAAACCATATTCCCGCATGCAGCGGTGGAATAGTGCTATGGTGGTCACATCCCTCCCTTTGAATCTTTGTGAATCATCAAAATTTTGCATTTTTTTAATGTAACATTTTAAACTTGCCTCCCCTTCCTTATTTTGTAAGTACCAATAGGATGATGTTTCCTTAAACATGTCATAAATTTGTTTAGTATATTTCTAAAAAGGTTCCTAGTCATATTTATCACCAGGTTGGCTTGAAATTATAAGCAGCCAAATATATTGTTTTCAGTAGCTAGACACATGTTGTTGACTAAAAGCCATATAACATCAATCTTAAAGTCTATTTCCTTTTAAGACAAATTTGCCTAATTACTAGGTTAAGTTTCCACATGAAACATTCAGATCTTAAATGTAATGAAAATGATAAAATAATTGAGCAATTACTGTGCTAAGTACTATACATGTAATCTCTAATCTCATGGTGGTTCTATGAGATTAATTTTTGCAAAAAGCTTACCCAGAGTTACCTGGTATTTGGTAAAGCCAGAATTCCAACCTAGACCTGTCGTGACTTCAGTGTTCATGGTCTAAACTATTATACTTACCCATTTAATCTAAATATGTTCAACCCCTTTTTGCTATTGAGAGAAAGGAAGGAAACTGCCCAATAAAATACTAAAGATTCTTATTTTTAAGGTTCTAGGTTTCCACCCACTGAAAAAAGCAAAAAGTTTAATATTTTAAGGTTGGCATGGGAGAAGGATTGGCTTTGGAATCAGACTGATCTGGAAAATTATAGTGCTGCCATTCATTATCTACATGAACTCAAATCTACTCCAAACCCAGTTTTTCCATTTGTAAGAAGATAAAGCATGACAAGTTTAGGGGGATATAAATGGTGATGTTAGTTCTTGAATATCTTAAAATGAAACCATTTGTTTGCCCATATTAATATACTATTTTGTTTTAAATTATGGATTTTCTTTATGCAATGGTGCAGCCATACTAATCTTAATCATTTATTAACTCCTTTAACAATACTAAAGCGTAAAATTATTTGGGTAGTCTATAACCGTCAATATTGAGTTGTTGGGAAAGTCACGACATGTATTTTCTATGTTTTGCAAGCAAAAATGCATCATGACTTTTCTGACAACCCAATATAAGGTTATATTTTGTAGGCATATCACCATTAGAGTGAATACCTTTTTAATTTCCCCAAAGGTACATTTAATAACATATTATGCTGTCAACCTTGTAACAAGTATATATGACCATTTTCTTCAAAAATATTTATTTTCACCCCTTTTCTAATCATCTGTTCTGATTCAAAGTCTGTTACCTCTTATCTGTTTAGGAACTCTGTATACTTAGTGTGCACCAGCTGTGAGCCAGGATTTTTATAATATGTAGTTGCTCATCACCACAACCTTGTGAAATAACTTAGTATTGTGTCCATTTACAAATAGACTATATCAGGTTAATTTGCCCAATATTCAACAACTAATAACATGACAAACTTAGCATTTAACCTCGGTTATCCAACCCACACCCATACTGTTTCTAAGATACTGCATTGCCTCTTAGTTCAGTATTAATTGGAATTGCTTTCAAAGTCGCAGTATTTTAAAGGTCTTACTTCCCCAATAATTTTAGCAGTTTCAAACTGTTCACACATGTCAGTAAGCTGCACAAAGAAAATAAAAATATCCAGCATTTGAATATTAGAATATTTCTGATAGAAATAATTAACATTCTTCATGACTTATGACATAAGTCAGTACGTAGGCAGAATAGGATATGAAATAAAGTATCACTGTAATCTTTACCTCTAAAATTGAGATCTATCCACTGTAAGTTACTTACAGAGTTTGAGTGCACAACACAGATATTAGGTGTACGCACTAAAATGTTTGATTTGATTGATTGAAAGAGAATTTCACTTTGAAAGCTATAAGGGGGACATAAAGGAATTGCTATCTTTCAGGAAAAATCTTTGAATTTGGCATACTCTGAAGCATTGTTTACCCATAAAATGTCCTGTGATAGAAATGTTCGGTATGATTGCCACTACAAGTGTACTGAGAAGCCAAATTTTTTTTTATTTAATTTTAATGGGTTATGGCTACTGTGTTCAACAGCTCTATGAGATTTTATACTGAATGATTAAGATAACATGCTACTACCAGTGTGATGAACATTTTGAAAGGGAGATATTTATAGAATCTCATAGACTTTTTTCCTTCTTTTCTTTTTCCCTTTTGAACTTGTCTTGTTAGTTGGTAAGTATAACCTTTGAATCTACAAAACATTGTCCATCGTGAAACATCATCGCTCTAACACATTGCATGCCCAAATGTATTTCATAACAAAAACCTGATTACTCTCCTCTGCTCTTCAGTTAACACCTGTAAAATTCCGCACTGTCTCTCATAGCTGTTACCTATCTTCTCTTTTGTTTTCTCACTTCTGCTCGCTACTCCATTTCTTCATTCCCAACAAAGAAAGAAATGCAGTGATAGTTCTCTTCCTCCCAAAACCTCCGCTAGAAAACATTGGCCATCTCAAGGTAAACACCCATGGGAAGGCCTCTCCTGATTGGCCGGGAATACTGTGCATTACTAGAAAAGCATGAGCTACCGCTCTTCACCTTCCTACTGCCATCCATCTGCAGTGCTACCCTAGAAAGGGCCATGGATTCATATTCTCCTCTAGGTTTTCCAGTATGGGTCCAGTTTGAACCAATTCAGATTTCAGGAAGAGTAAAGGTGACCAGAAATATACTTCCTTCTTGTATTTTAAAGGCCAGCCTCATTTCAATTAGGAAAGAGTGTTGGAGAAAATAGCTTGAAAAGGAGAGCAGTTGACATGGATTATGAGTAGTGAAAATATTTTTTCCTTTAGCATGTATATTCCTAAGTATAACATTTGGCCCTTAACACTTTCAGGTGTTCTGAGATATATTCTCAATTGTATCCCCTTATCGAACAATTTTGTGTTTCCTTGTAAATACTCGTAACTTCACATTAGACACAAATGTTTTCATTGTATGGAAGGGAAGTGCTAGCATAGTTATTGTATGAGGTGTGGCTAACAAATACGCCAAAAGTCTCCCTACAAAGTAAGGAGATAGATGTATAAGCTCAAGCATGACGTGTGTGCGTGAGAGAGACAGACAGACAGGAAAATATCCACATACCTAAGACACAGAAAATCTGGTTTAAAGTGCCATAAAATATTAAGGCTTTTGTGTTATTCTTTATGCTTTTGCATGGTTTTTATTTTCAATTAATTTCTCATTCAGAAAATGAGTATATAGTATGCTGTTTGATAGTAGTGCTGTACATGAGAGAATCAATTCTTGGAAAAAGTAGAGAGGTGAAGAACTATTGCAAATGACAAAGATTTTTCCAGTTTGTTTTGCTGCTTTTAAAATTTTATATCTCCTAATTCTACTGGCTACATATTTGCTATGGCTGTATAGTATACTACAAATGTTTAAGTTAAGGAATACAAAAATATTGGTTATCTCCTCTAAATTTAGACATTTTAAGGGGTTAGTTTGCAACTTACTTCCAGGTGAGAATTCTTGTTCTACTCCTTCCCTCAGGAGTTTATCTTTCTCCTTCTTAAAAACATTTAAAAGCCTAGCATGTTGTATAATGATTTTGTAGCACTGAATCCTTTTTTGAACCATTTAGTGCTATTATTTTCAAGTTTGAGCAATGAAGGCCCTTTTCTTGGTAATACCCTGTAACCTAGCGATGGAATTGGTCTTTCTTACCTGCTTCTTGAGTCCTTCCCTGCATGCCAACGATGCTTTGGATCCCTGTCCTTTCCAGCCCAATGTTCTTGCTTCCCATTGCTTTTCCTGGGGAGCTCTGGTTCAGTCTGGCTCTGGAAATGATGACTGGCGCTTTCTTGCTAATAATGAGCCACCAGATCACTGGGTTTTAAATAAAATATTAATAAGCTCTTATAATAAGCAAGTTTGGAGCTTTCTCTTTCCTCGCAAAACCTCATTAAGGGTTGGAATTCATGTTACAGATCAGTAATGGAAAGGTTATTTTTTATGGTATGAGACTCCCACTAAAAGTTTTACTGTTTTCCACAGGCTTCTACCCAGAGATTCTACCCAGTGAAACTCCCACAGCAACGCAGGTAGACGGGGCTGACCTGGCCTCTCCAATGTCTCCTCGAACTAGCAAAAGCCGCATGTCCATGAAGCTGCGTCGTTCCTCTGGCTCAGCCAATAAATCCTAAGGAGACAAGCAGCCCAGCAGTGATCAGCAGTAGCCACCTTAGCATGAACATAGTGTTAACCCTTTCAGGCCTTCATGTTAGCCATAACATGCATGTTTCTTTGAGCATTTATTTTAGAAGACACTGGATTTAAGTAAGTTATAACTTGAAATTTTAGATTTGGATTGTCTGTTCAGTTGGGTTCCCCTGCCTCCGCTCCAAACTGCCATACTTGGGGGGAGGCGTTTTCTACACCCTTACCTTCCTAGATAATTATGTCTAAGTAGTTTTATTTCATAATTAACTTTGAACCAAAATACAATTGGACAAATAGCTCACTAATTTATTGTGCCACATTGCAACTTTATGGCTCAATAAACGTAATTTTTTTTTACAAATGTAAAGTTTTAAATTTAAGCATTTATAAAGTTACAGCAAAAGTTACAAATCTTAATATACCAGATGTGTAAAAATTATTTGTTATGACAATAAGTGGTCTCAAATTCCAAATGAAATAATTTTAGCATTAACTTTTTTTCTAAAGCATTTGTCGCAATTCTCGACTGTGCAGGTGATCCATGACATTTAAAACCAGAAGGAAAATCATTGTCCTGAACTGTGATTTATGTTTAGCTTCCAAATATTTTTTTAATATTTTGTTTTTAGATGGTATCACTGTTAAATGCCATTTCTGTTTTGAGATTTTGGTCAATTATTATTGGCTCCAGGATCCTGTTATAGCTGTGTTCTTTATAAAGTACAAAAAAAGAAGGGGATAGGGAAGAGAAAGAGAAGGTAAAAACTTTTCTGATTTAAATGTGTTTGTTTAAATTATGTTCATTGTTAAAGGAAAGGGGACATGACCCAGGATCTAAATTAAATCTAACACAGTTAATACTGAACTTGCAGGTGCAAGTTGGTATACATTCCACCCTCCATAAGTATTTTCCTACATTAGATAAGCTGCTCACATTTTGCTCACATCTTTTTTTGAATGGGCATCTCCTAAGGAAATGTAGCATGACATCGGTACTAACTGCATGTGTAAATACATTATACCAGCAAACTATAAAATATAAATTATGTATCATCATTCATGTAGTATCTACAAATTTATAACAGTGGGGAAAAGATGATATGGTATTTAATAATACAATAAAAATATTCTTATCACTTCCTGTCTATGAGTGTTGATTTGTGTTTTATATATCATTTTCAGACTTAACAAGCAGGGCTAAACGATTAACCAAGAGATGGAAAACAGAAATCTAGATTATCTTAGCTAATCATAAACAAATTTGCTGAATTCCCTTCTCACAATACACTCAAACTTCTTGAAGAGCCTACCTCAGTCACTAAAAACACAGGAAATTTTACATCTTCATAAGGACCAGAAACTTACCCAGAGTACTTGGTTAAAGCATCACTATCTCAGCCTCATGGTTTTGTTTTGTTTTTTTAATTTTACTGTTTTAAAATTTACACTCAGGAGCAGAAATTTTTGCCAACAGTTTCCAAATTTTTGCCTGTGTATTTAAGTATTACAAAGAAATTTGTGTGACACTGTAGAGAGTAAACTAGAATTCTTATGAAAGGTTATGTAGATGATGAATGGATGAAGAGAATTCCTGGGAGCAAGATTAATCAGTATAAAGTTTCCTACAACCAAGGCAAATTACAAAAAAAGTAACTGATTACACATTTTTAAAGTGCTTTCTTATTTTTGAAATGAACATGTGAAGATGCTACAGCAAAATGGAGTGAAATACCAACTTGAAATAATTAGCATAGTTAACATGATTTATTACCTTCAGATAACTAGCTTTTTGGAAAAAATTTAACTATTTCCTATTGACTTTATGAGGGGGGAAGTGTCTTTTTAGACTAGTGAAAAGTATATATTCTTGGCCTTTTAGAGCTCACTGTGTAGCCATACTTCAAAGGAAATGTTCCCATTCCATTTCTGCACCACTATGTTCATTTGCAAGATAATAATTTCTCCTGTCTTTGTATTCTAAATGGGTCACTAAAACTCTAAAATAGAATACTTGCTTTGGGGAAATAAGAAATGTGACTTTGAAAAATAGGCTGTGTTCAATTCGGGTTTCTTAAGACAAACAGAACACAACAAAGCACCAGCTATGTACATTTATTTGGTGGTAAGCATCTTACAATTAGGGGCTGTCTGTAGAGCAATAAGCCAGAGTCCCAAACTCTGGCTTTTAGGACACGAGTACAGAAAGTACACTGAATAGAGTTTACAAAAAGGAAAAACACTGAATACTGAATGAACTGTCATTTGATTCCATAGTGGATTATAAGTATTAATGTCTTTATCCTTAAGGTGAACAGTTTCATATATAATATACATAGTATAAGATTCAAAACATAAGCATTAAACAATTTTGATGAAATCCTGAAACAGTCAAACTTCAGGCAATAAGTTCTACATCACCAGAAAGGTATTATTTGAAGAAAGGTTTAAAGTAACTTTTGAATACTGCATACAAAATAGCTAAATATTAGAATTTGAGGGTGTCTAAACTTCCAGCAAAGTAGCACCTTCCCATCTCCAAACACTAGCTGAAAAATGAACTAAGTCGAGAAGAAAGGTTACAAGAGTCCCGCATACCCCCAAAGCACAAACATTTCCTGCCCACAGAAGCCCCCCCACCGTAAGTTTGGCACCAATCATGTAACTTTTAATTCACAGAATATACAATGCGAGATATCTGACCCTATTTGAGACAGAAACTACATAGGTGCCTGCGATGGCAAGAGGGGGAAAATGACTGCCACTTTCGGTAGCTAGACTCCTTTGTAGACATGCACGCATCCACTGTGACTTTCCATAGGAATTACAAGTCATAGGATTCATTAGGGTCTTAAAAGTTTGTAGGGGAGATCCTATTTTACCGGGGAAAGGGAGGATTTAAAGCTGACAGTCTTTGACCAAAAACGTTTATACCATATACATACATACATAACATAGATACATACATACCTGCTCTAGAGAGGGATTTTACATTTCACTATCTGCTCCTCTGCAGAACATTGACTACGGGAGTTACAGGAGAGAAAATACGGGAGAGAGGGTGACCTTGCAAGTTGAAAGCCCCACAGAAATTCCCATGATCCGATTCCTCCAAAGCCAAATTCGACAATCTTCCCTTTCTCTAGCCTCTCAACAACCGGGCCGCAGTGGCATCTGCAGCAACAGCACCTGCCGACTTTCTGAGGGGTGGCACTTATTAATGTGTCGGGTTAGCCCCGGAGAACTAAAAAAAGTGGACGGGCAGTGCTTGCAGGAGAAAATTTGCTGAGCGCTCCCGTCAGCTGCCCCGCCTGAACTCGGTGCTTCCGGAGTCGCCCCGGCCAGAGCAGGCAGGAGCAGCTCTTCCCGGACGGTGTGCCACAGCCGGTGCTTGTCCCTAATGTCTGCGGACGGAAAGTGCGCCCCGCATAACGGGCAAGTGAAGGCAATTGGGGCACTGCGCTCAGAGCCAAAACCCGGGACGAGCGCGCGAGCCGAGCCTGCCTCATGAGTGCCCAGGTGCTTGCGCAGATACGCTTGGCGGCGGAACTTTTTGTGGCAATAAGGGCACACAAAGATCTCAGGTCCTCCGACACCACTGGCCCGTCCAGGCACCCCGCGCCCCAACACCCCCTCTGTGTAGGGGATCTGAGGCAACGGTGGCTCTCGGTGGGGTAACACCTGGAGGCCTGGGTGCGGGGTGCTGTTCTGGCGCTGCTCCGCCCCGGAGCTGTCCCTGGACTGATGGTGCTGATCTATAGTAAGCTCTGCTCGGCCGTTCTCCTTCCCCTCTGCTAGGAAAGATGCAATAGCCCCGGAGCCCAGGGAGGACGAGGGAGACGGAGATGGTGGCGTCTTCCCCTCGACTGAGGAGACTGTGGCAGCGTTTGCTGATGTGGGACGTGGTTTGTGCCAGCGGCGATGAGAAGCGAGATTTGCGGGACAGCTGAAGACCTTGTCGCATTCTGGGCAGCGGTACTCAACGCGCACGATGCGGGAGCAGCGGTGCTGAGCCAGCGCGAAGGGGTCTGCGTACTGTTCCTTGCACAGCTGACAGATGAACTCCCCCAGCGGTGTACGGCTGCCTCCCAAACCCCGGGACGGCGCCCCAGGTTCCTCTTCCTTGATCTTCAGTCCCAGGACAGGAGATGTAGTCACTTCATCAGCGAAACTCAACTTCCTTATGGCCTTTGACTTTTTAACTCCGGCGGCTACTGGTGCAGACCCGCACCCTGGAGTTGCCTTGGGTCGGCGCTCACCACTGGAGGCCCGCTTCAAACCTTGCAGGGCGGCCGAGATAGGCGCTGGGTCCGGATGAAGCGCGGGCTCTGGGAATGGTGCCTGGAGCGGCAGCAGGAACTGCTCCCCCGAGGTTGGTGCAGCTGCTGCTGCCACCGAGCAAGAGAAGGCGGCCACAGCGGCTGTGCCCCCGGGGAAGGACTCAGCCGAGATGGGCGAGCTGAGACAGCGCTCCAGGAACGCCCTGCGCAGGTCCACACCTGCCGGCTTTGCAGGGCTGGGGCTGGGCCCAGGACCCTCCCTGCCATCCTCCTTCCACTCCGCATCTTCCAGTCCACCCGCCCTGGGGCTCACCCCAGCTGCCCCACAGGGTGACCCCGACAGTTCGGGGGCCGCCTCCTCCTCCAACCCTTTTCCAGGCTCTTCCAGAATAAGGGGTGCCACCTGCTCCACACAGGACTGGGGGACACTGGAAGCCTCCTCGGGGAAGGATGGAGCCACCGGGGATCTCAGCAGGGGGAAGACCTGCTCTCCTAGGCGCACTCGGTAGGAGCCGCCTGTCCTTTTAGTTCGCTTCACCAGGAAGCCCCTTGGCATGATGGAGTCAGGAGCGCTCAGGGGAACGGAGGAACCCGGGTGCCGGGGTTGAGAGCTGGTGAGCACAGCAGCTCTAGGAGTTTCGCCACAGCAGTCCTGCAGCCGTCACCTTTATAGTTGAGACCCGCCTTGGGGCTGTATCAGCCAATCCAGAGAAGGAGCGAGAGCCAGGGGCGGGGTTTTTGCAGGGTTGGGTTCTTGGGGTTCCACCAGGTGGGTGGGGGCGCACACCCCTCTCCTAGCTCACAGCAGCCTCTGCGGCCAGCACCTGGGCACTCCTACTCCTGCAGCCCACCCAGCGAAGACGTTGCAAGGTAAGGTTCGGGTGTGATGAAGCTCAGCACTCTCCGCCTCAGCCCGCTCTGGGGACCTCCCAGGGGCCGTGCAAAAAGGCCACCTAACTGCACCCTCTTCACAGGCCAGGACCCGACTGTCCCCAAGCACGGAGTCTTATGAAGAAGCTCCCGCCCTGTGAGAGCAAAAAGAAGGGGAGGCGAGCAGCTGGTGCCAGGAGGCGACCGGGTGGGGTCAGCGGGGGAGCCGGTTAGCGTCGTCCTCCGCGGGTATTGAGCTGATGAGAAGCTGCGGCAGAGCGGCAGGGCAGCTAAATCCACGGCGCTGTGCCTACACTTGACGGTGGGAGCACGTCCGCCATCCAGTATCGATCGAGACTGTGCGCTTCTGTGATACTATGAGACTTCATCTGGGAAGAAGGACTCTCAGTGCGGGAGATCGTGCGTGCCAGCAAGCCTGCGGATCTCAGGACGCCAGCAGGTTTCTGGGCCTCGGTCCTCTGGGCTTATAAAATAGCCCTTCCCTGAAGGGAATAAGAGTGAGGAGGGGAAAGTAGGATCTAATTTTCGACTGTCCTCAGATAAAGTGGTTTCTCTGTTCACACCTTCCACTTATACTACCCAGAGACATGACTTAGGGCCTAACTGCCCTGTTTAGCATGGAGTAGATTGAGGGAGAAATACCGGTGGAATCAGGATTACCTCTGCTTCCCCTTATATAAGTGATACTTTGCAAAAGGTGTGCTATAGACCAAACGCAATAGATTTTCATTTTCATCCAGCTCTCTGCAATATGCCCAAAACTGTTTTAAGCACAAGAAAAAGATTAGAGTTTGTAATACCAGCTAAACTACGAAATAATTAGGAAATATACGGCAAGCATATAACAACGTGTCAAAATCCATAATACATATATATGTAAAATGTGAGAATAGAAAGGAGCCTTGAACACATAGATTTTCCTCCTTAACAAACCAAAAATACGGGAGAAATAGACTGAGCAATGTGTTTTTAAAGTAGACTACTGCACAGCAGGTCTAGATATCAGTAATACATCATTCTCCTTTCAGTGAATGAAGTGTTTTACATAGAGAGCACTGATTGGGAGATTTGAAAGTACTTAAATGCTTGCTAATCTCTAATCTTATCTCACATACATACTCGACACAAAGGAGATATTATTATGCTCCTTTTTAATGAGGAGATTGAGTCATAGGTAACTTACAAAAGTCACCCAGAGTTCAGATTCAATCCAAATTCTGGCTAATTCCCAAACTCAGACTCGTTCCACCACCACACTGACTTCAATCTCTATATTTTTTAAATCACATCCCACAATAAGAAAGATATATTACAGTATACACATTATCAAAATAAAAATTACACAAAATACTTATCCTTGCCTAAGTACGATACGTTCCTCTATTTTTTCTCAATTCTATTTTCTTTTTTAAAATGCTGATCATTGCAAATAAATTGACATCATAACTTACTAATGAATTAGGACCCAGTTTAACAACATTGTTATTTATGGTGTTTCCCATTAAAAACCATGAAATCAACTAAATTAATATCCTGAGCCACTACTTAAAATATTTGCATCTTTTAACAGTGTTAGAAACTTGGTATCCCAAATTGGTCATTTCTGACACATTAGTTAATGTACAACTTCTAACTCAACTTCTCTCAATTCTCTTCTCCTTTCATCTCTCTCCTAATAACCCAGATATATTGTGTGATGAAGAAAACCTAATGTCCCTTTTCAAGAATGCTTTTCCCCAGGTCCATAAAACTCTGTAAGGGTTGCTGTCATCCATATGACTCAGCATTTGTCTAGGTATATACACAAAAGAAATAAAAACAGATAATGAAACATGTACTTGTACACCAATGTCCATTGTGGCATTATTCATAATAGCCCAAAGATGGAAATAGCCCAGTGCCCAGCAACAGATAAATGTATATCAAAATGTAGTAGGTTTACCTGACAAAATATTATTCAACAATAAAAAGGACTGAGGTTCCAGTATATATACAACATAGATGAATCTTGAAAACATTTTGCTAAATGAGCCACAAACAAAAGGACAAATATTTTAAGATTTCACTTATATGAAATATCTAGTATAGGCAAATTCACAGAGATAAAAAATAGATTATTGGCTACCTCGGTCTAGGGGGAATGGGAATTTAGAGCTTAATAATTACAGAATCTCTCCTTAGTGATTAAAAAAAGGCTTTGTTAATCAACAGTAGTGATGAATGGACAACATCATGTTGCCACTTAGTTGCCCACCGAAAAAATGTTAAAATGAACATTTTTGTTATATATAATTTGTCACAAAGAAATTTGTAAGAAAAAGTAGAAAGCAAAATCGAAGCATATCACACTGAAAAGAATGGAAGGGAAGTCATGTATTGCGGACCTGGTTACATAGGATAGGCACAGGGAGCTGCTTAGTTTTAAAATGAGGAAGTGATATTTATCTTTGAAATTGCACAAGGGAAAGTATCTTTGCCTAAACTTTCTGCCAGAACTAGAAAGGGAAACAATCATAGGATTCTCCTCCTCACAGTCCTTTCCCTTTCAGCTAACTGAGAATGTGGGTTTGGTCCTAGGGAGAAAAAATGTTAGAAAATTTAAAAAATCAAAAGAACAGTCTTAATGTAGGAATATTTAATGAAGTGATAGTATAGAGCTATTGTTCAATAAATATTTTTGAATGAATGCTAGATATTAAATGGCTAGCAAATATGTCCATCAGTCTATTCAACTACTCTGCCTTCCAGAAATCTCATCTTCCATCTGTACATCCATTCAATCCTCATCAAATAATTGCTGTGGTTTGTTGTTTTTGTTTTTTTGACAGCTCAGAAAAAAATGGTCAAAGAATATCTAACCTCCTGGGCAGTTGAGCCTGTCTTCATTCCTGACCATTGTTTTATAGAAAATTTTGCTGAAATTTCTGTTTGACTCAAAGTCCATCAATATCACCCCAGATGACAAAAGGTTGGGTCTATGCTACTTTCCCCCCACCCCACCCCCCACCCACCACCAGCTCTGCCTCATTGCTGTGTGAGAAAGGGCAGCCACCTGGACACAGCTGTACTGCCCTCTGCACCGTCCCCTCCTCTGGGGGTGTCCTTCACCTCTTTCTCACTTGCCCTAAATGTCTTCTCTGAGCTCTCCTCTCCCCATCACTCCAGCTCTTCGATGTCTAGTGCCCCTCCCACCTCTATTAAAGGAGGGTTTCCTCAGCATCTGTTCTTCTCCATGCTTTTAACATTTGTATCAGCTACAGGATGCTAACACTCATCTAACATTGAGTTTATACTGTGTTACCCTATGAAACAGCAAATAATGATCACCATACAATACACAGCCATTTCTTCTCTACTTTTTCAAAATAGAAAGCTTTTTTTCAAATGCTGTTAAATATTTTTCTTACAGATCCAGTCATTTCAATAGGTTTCCCACTCTCTTACCCTCCATGGAATTTGATAACAATCTTTTTGAAAATCAGTATAGCAATGTTTATCAGGAGCTTTTAATAAAATATATACCTTTTACTTTACCAACTCCTCCACAAGAAAGGCAAAGGTATATGTACAAAGCTGTTTATCACAGTGTCATTTACAAGTGTAAATAATCTGGAACTACTTCGAGTAAATTATGGTGTAGCTATATTTTAGATTATGTGGCCATAAAAATGCAGTGATGTGGACAAATAAATATGTATGCCATGACATTAAGCAAAAGTAGCAGGATGCACCATTGCTTATATGACAAAGAGCTCAATTATGAAAAAACAACATGAATAAAACACTGGAAGGAAATATGCTAAAATGCTGAAGTTTCCTCTAGTCAGTAGGAATTTTAGTCTTTTGTTATTTTTAAACTTTTCAATTAAAAATTGATATATACAGTTTTCTTCAATAAGCATCCATCACTCTGCCAATCAGAGCAAAATAATGTAAAAGCTGTTGTAAATTTGCCCTGGTGTTAGATGTGGTAGCCACCTCCCCCACATACTGCTGGAGAAATGACAGTGCCAAATCAAATGAGAAGGACACAGTTTATTCTCCAGAGCCACCAGTTTGAACTATGGCCCTAGAACAAGGTCAGAAGAGTCTCTGTCATGTCCCAGGCCTTCCAGTTAGAAAACATTTTGGGGTAAGGATGAAGGGTTAAAAGTTGAAAAAAAAGAACGAATTTAGATGGATTCTTTCCCCATAGGCGTAAACTTAGATAATCTTGCAAGATAGGAACACTTCCTTCTCCATTTTCCCATTTAAAAACTATGACAAGTAGGACAGTCCCTGCTGAGACGCTGAACCCCTTGTGTTCCATCTTCATCCTTTCTCTCAACAGTTAATAGTCAGGACCTTCCTCTGTTGTTATTATTTGGTAAAAATTTGCAAACATGGAGTTGTCACTCAAGCTATTTGAATTTTTAGCTTCTCCCAATCTCTAATAGTAGAATAAATTGCTTTGATGTAAATTTTAAAAATTGAAATAATAACAATCAGGATATTTTAATTGAAGAGACATCTTGCCCTCAAATTATGGTGTGTATTAGACAGCTAAGGTTACAAGCCCACTTTTTAGTCACTTGAATATCAGAAGGGTTACTCAGAGAAAACTTTTCTTTCTCAATTTCTCTGGCCCCTCATTTCCACAGAGACATGCCCTGGAAAAGGTTAGCACCAGTGGCAGCTAATAGAGACCTACTGTCCCCCCAGAGAACTTGAAAGTCAGTCTCTCACAATTCTAAAACAAAACTTTTGATTTCTTCTCCTAAACCTAGTCCTCACCTTAATAAAATGGCACCCCCCATTCCACTGAGTTTTCAAAACCCAAAAATACTTCCCTCAAGCCAAATATTGCACGGTCTATTGGTCATTCTTATCAGTTATAACCTTCAAAGTATTTCCAGAATCAAGACTTCTCAAATTCTCTACCGCTCTGTGGTCTCATTCTTCCACTCTTGTCCTGCTGTTGTATATTCTTCATTCAGCAGTAAGATGTATCTATTAGAATACATATCTGGTCATTTCATTCCTCTTTTGTTCAAAATCCTCAAATGACTCTCCTATATTCAGAATAAAATCCACAATTTTGTGTGGCCACACCCCCCAAATTCTTCCTCATTCATTCTGTCCCATACACATCAGTCTTTTTAATTTCCTCAAACATGACATGTACACTTCTACCTCAAGGCTTTTTATTCAGCCACAATTTTCTTTCTTCAGATATGCTCCAACTATTCCTTAGATTTATTTAGGCCTTTCCTCAAGGAATGGCACCTCAGAAAGTTCTTCACTGACCACTCTAAATAAAATAACAGCCCTTCCACGACCATGACCCTACCATGATCATTTTCTATCCCTTTACTCAGCTTTCTTTTTCTTCTTAGCAATTATTTACAATAAATCTGTCATCATTTATTTTTTGCTTATTTTTTGACTGTTGCCTCCAGCATGCTGTAAGATCCCTGAGGACAGTGTCTTTGTTTCGTTGAAAATCACATATCCAGTACCTAGAACAATGCTTGGCAAATATAAATGAATTGGTAATAAATAATGAGCCACCAGAGTCAAGAAGCATCAGTTTTTTTACTGCTGCCACCTATAGACCCAGAGCTCACTCTGGCGCAGCAGAGGAAGGCAAAGCCATAAGCTCTAGACTCCAGACATTGAGAACATGGGTCTGCAGAAGAATGAGAGAAACAGAAAGATCGTCCTTCCAACGTATACCCTTACAAGGTCTTTTTTTCGCCACCCCAGCCATCGGCCCATAAGTGAAATCACATCCATTTCCTTCCTGGGAAGCCATTCTCTTCAGGGAAAATATACCCCAGCTTAGAATAGGCAGAACCATTCAGCACCCGGAAACAAGAAGAACAGGAGCAGAAAGAAAACTTGTCAGCCACTTAGCTAGAAAGACAAGACTGGCAAGATATGACTACTTGTGTGGAAAATAAAGTATTTTAGGTGTAAGACTGGAAGGAAAGGATCCAGGTTATTGAGAAGTTCCTTCTAAGAGCTGTGGAGGGAGATGTAGGTCATGTGACTATCAAGGGCACAGGCAATAAGTGAGGCAACCTGAGTTCAATTCTAGCCCCATGAATAGCAGTTTAAAGCAATTTATACACCTTCTGTAACTTCACTTTCTTCTCATGAAATGGCAATAGTAATAATTACCTCAATGTGTGCTTTGATCGTTGTATATAGTACTATTATATATGTCTGTCAGTGCTTAAGGAAATGCACGGTACATAGTGAATCCTAAATGAATGGAAGGTAGTATTATTATTAAGTATCAGAAGTAAAGGAAAACTATTGACACTACTGGAAATTATAAATTCCACAGAAATAAGAGGATAATTTATGTGATTGGCTTCTTTTTTACCTAATTGTAATGTAAAATAGCATTGATTGTGCATAGCATTTAATATGCTCAAAATTAAATTTTTATATGATTAAAACAAATTCCTTAAACACATAAAAGAGAGATGACAATATAGTTTGCTGGATAAGTCCAGGATTTTGAGTCAAGGCTGAGACTGAATCCTAGCTCTGTCATTTACTTGCTGTGTGACTTAACGCTATTTACCTAACTTCTCTGACTCCAGCTTCTTACCACAAAGGCACAACAGCATAGTTTTCTCCATAAATGGGGCATCAGTCTTTTATTCCAATGTAGTAGGTTATGGTTGAAAGTGGAACAGCAGAAGCTGGGAAGATAGATTAGGGCCAGATTGCAAAGAGCACTATATACCCCACTAAACTGAGCATGGATATTAGTGAGAGGCACTAGTTTTATTTCTAAGGCATTCAAATGATATAATCAAAACCATGTTTTAAAAAGGTAAGCCCAATGGATGTGTTGAATAAAGCCCTGGGGTTGTGGCAAAGATGTGGAGGTAGTTAAGAGAGGAATAAGACGAGGTAGGGAATTCAGCCAGGGGGATATTAAAATAGCTGATAAAAGATGATGTGGCCCTAATTCTTCAAATATTGACTAGATTAGGGCCTCTCTGGTGGCGCAGCGATTAAGCGCTGCACTGTGGTGCTCTCGGCAGCAGCGGCGATGCCAGTTCGACTCCCTGTCAGGGAGATTCCCACATGGCGCAGCAGACCTCTCCTGCCTCGCCCGCTGCTCCCCTCAGCAGTGTATTTCTGCCCATCTGCCTGTTCTGCTCCCCACTCTGTCTCTGGTGAACCCTCTTGCTGCCCCCATGCCTCTGGCCTGTACCCCAGCTCGTATGCATAAATAAATAAATCTTTAAAAAAAAACACTTTAAAAAATTTAAAAATATATTGAATAGATTAAATAATTGACTGATGAACTATATTTGTATCCTATTTCTCTGTGTGTTTTTCTCCCTGTGTTAAGCAATAGAATAGATAACTTTCCTATTCTAAAAACTTGAAAGTAGAAGAAGCCACTAGCTTTCTCTTGGTCATGAAAACTGACTCCTAATTGGGATTAACTTCAGAAACTATAAGCAAGTGAAGAGGCACGAACTTGAGCTAGGAAAAAATGGCTCTCAAGGGCCTAGGACGCCATCACAGAGAGGCATTTTAATTTCTGTGATGCTAGCCACACGTTAATCCCCTACCTGTGGCAATTATCACATTCCAAATCACTAGCACTATCTCCATTTCTAGGACAGTTGTGTCTCCTCAAGCTATTTCAGTCACTTCTCTGTCTCAATACACAGTTCTCTTGTGCTGGTCACTTAAACCTTTGTCAATATTGCACAAATACAGCATCTTCCTAATTTTACAGAGATTCTTCCATGAGAACATTTAATCCTTTGAGAATAGAAAGAGTTAAATATTTTCTAGAGTTGGCTCATTGCTCTAAAAAGAAATAGATTTGAGCTCAATTCTTGTATGTCTATGACTAAAGAGGTGATCTTAGAAAATGTACATAATCTCTCAGAGTCACAGTTTATCTCCAAATTAGGCATAACTATACTGTAACACAGAATGAGAATGGAACTGAATGCCATAAATATCCTCTATGGTGATGGCTCATACTAGGGTTCAATGCTGGTGTCTATGCACTTGATGTTGCTTGTACACTCATAGGGTAGAGACTTTGAACCTGATTTTCACTACACAGAAATACGTGCACATATATTCCAAATAAACATTCCAATAACAATGAAGGCTGTTAATGGGGTGGGGAGACCTTATCAAATTTTATATCTATATACTTGTATTTGATAAATCACTTTCATAGGCTTAAAAAGATGTGTATGTTACAGTTGTATATGCCAAGAGTTATATGTGTATATGCCCCCTTATATATGGTGAAGAATGTCATTTCTCTTTGTAGTCTCTCAATTTTGCTCTACAGACTGATATTGAGAGTGTGTCATAGGTGCACATGAATTAAAACAATATCTGGTTAATTGAAAGTTTCATCAATTAAAGCATTCCTCTATCTGTGGAAATGTTTTCTGACTCTAAATGTGTTTTGTCTGATGTTTTTCTCTAGACACATCAGCTGTCATTTGGTTTGTGTTGTAAGTATACATTTTCCTCTAATTTCAACATTTATCATTATGTCTTAATGGATAGTCTTTTAAAAAGTAGTTGGACTTTTTTTTAACCACTAAGTTTTAACTGGAATACTCAAAAGCTAATTCTTCACATAATTGCTTTATTTTATTCTTTCTTTATTCTCCTTTTACAACTCTAGTTAAAGTTATATCTTCTGTCTCTTAAGTGCTCATATAAATAACTTCCTTCTATATATACCCTTGCTCCCCACCCCTTTTTTGCCTCTTCAAGCTGCATTCTGGATCTTTTCTCTTACTCTATTTTCCATTTCACTAAGTTTTAAGGTATGTGTAATCTACCCTTAAAACATTGAATTTAATTTTTTATCAATGAAAATATGTTTTTATTTACAAAATGTTAACATATTTATAAATTTTATTTTAAATAAAATCACAATATTTTAAAATCACAAAATTCTATTTGCTTATTTTTTCAAATTCAAACTTATCTGTTACTTTCTGTGGTCTCCTGTTCTCTGTATATATCAAGCTGGTTTTTATGTCCTAAAGATAGTTACCATAAGTAAGCATGTCATCCTATTTTACAGTCTTCCCCTTATACCTCCAGTATTTAAATCCTTCATGAGTCTCAATTTTATTTGTTGACTGTGTAGATTCTTGCTCATTTTATCTTGCTTCCCTTGTGGGCCTGATTATATTTGAGAAGATGCTGAAAATTATATTTGAAAATTTACAGAAATGATTTAGGTTTCTGATGAAGGATTTTACTTGAGCGGACTTGTACTGACTTCTGCCACTTACAAGAAGAAGATTTGCCAGATCGCAAACTTGTATTTTTTATTACTAATGAAATTTAACATCATATAATCTGTTCATTGAAATTGTATTTAATTTTTTGTAAATTAACTGTTAAAATCTCCTTTTTTCTTTTCTTGGATCCTCTGGCTATTATAAAATTGGTACTCACCAAAAAAGCTATACCAGTTGCTCAAATGTTAAAATATTTCCTTAGCAATCAGCAAGTGGCTAGTATCTTTCTAAGTGTTCTCCCCTGACAATTTCCCCCATCATTTCAGTCTCTTCCAAATACCACCCATCTCCCCATTATCCATCAAGAAAAGAGTTAATGTCCAATACACCAAGGGATCTTTAGAGCCCTGCTCCAGGGCTATATGGCCAATGACAGTTCTGCTTGGTTAGTGGCCATTGCACAGATATTGTTAACTATCTTAGAGTAACATGTGCACATATATTTTCCCATTTGACAATAAGATTCTAAAACACATTATAATGTATTGGTTTTTCCTTCCATACCCTCTTTTCTAAATTTTTATTTATAATTAGTTGCTGTTTCTCACAAAACTTTTACCATTACTATAACATTTCCTTTTAAATTATCTCTCAGCTCTTAAAAATCTATAAAGGAGTTTATTTGTAAATCTATATAAAATTTTCATTGAATTTTACTATGTTTTGGAAACCTATCAAACTTATAGCTGTGTACTTAACTGCATTTTTTGTAAATATCAGTAGAAGTCAAAATAAATACTTCATTTTGAATGAGTGATGAAGTATTTTGAACTAATTGTTATTTATGTTATGTTTACCCACTGAAGAAAGTATAAACTAATTTCTGTGAACTAAATCATTTTCATACTTACTTACAATTTCGACGTATAAAGATAGTAGCTCTTTTAAGGTCCTTCTGCTAAATAGATCAATTAGATATTATGATCTATTTTTTATGAATGCTCTGTTTTAAATCAGATAACCACACCATTGCTTTGTTATCCAGGCAACATCTTCCCAGCATTTCAATTATCTTAATGTCATGCAGACCCACATCAAAAGCTTTTACAAACATTTAGATATATTGTTTGTCCATGGAGTTTTCTTTATCCACAAACTTGTTGAGTAATTTTATAAGACCAAATAAATCAGATTTGCCTGGTATAATCTGTCTTCATAAACAAATGCTGTCCGCTGCCCATCACATTGTTATCTAAATGATTTCAGATCAATTTGGTTCACTCTAACTTGGGCAATTGCATTCTGCCAGCCCCAAACTCCCTCTGTTTTTCAATTGGAGACATTATTCTTCCTTTCACTTAACAAAGTGTTCTGTAAAGCAAGCAGGCAAGTTTCTGAACCAATAAAGCCTAGTTTCCTGAAGATTTACATCTCATAGGCCAACTGAAACTATGCATTATATCCATGTCAAAGTTTTAAATGGTGACATTATTACCTAAATCATTGTACTAGATATCATAAGTAATACTTGGTGTAACATCAATAGGAAATGTAGACAAAATAAAGAATGTCTTCCTCTCATGTACTTTTAGTACATATTAACACTAGATTCCCTGCGACTTAATACAGTTGAAATTGAATTTTCTATCAGAGGTTTATGATGAGATACACTGGATGAGAGATTTCATTGAAAATTTGTTATATATTACACTAAGGCAGAGTGACCATTGTGCTTCATCCAAGAAAAAATGATAATTCTATATTGCAAGGTAAATGAATAAATTACATCCATTACTTTCCATGTCGTTAAATACAATGTATAAACTTATTAGTGCCATTTCTCTTAAATTTATATGATGCTTCCCTGTAACTTATCTCTATAAGTGGCTTATCTCAATAAGTAACTATATGTTAATTGTAGGCAATCAAAAGAGGCACATTTAATGCACTGGCAAAGCATGTCTCCAGAAGGAGGAGTATGGAGCAATTTTCCACTTCCTCCCAGGATTCCCTAAAATGTTAGTGCTTCTGCATTTTCATTTTAACCAGGCTTAGCTTGAACTGATACGTACAATGTCCCTGGTGCTCTAGTAGAACTATTTAAACGATGAAGAAACAAGTCCAAATTCAAAAATTCAGCCATAATTCCCAGGAAAGAATTCACCCACTGGAAGAATGTGTCACTGCTTTGCTTGGAAGCCATCTTGACCTGTATTTGGAGCACCAAATCCACATAATCCAAGAAGCAGTAGTTTGGAAGAAGATATTACAAGGCAGCATGGATAGAATAGGAAAAAGTGCCATTATTTACTTACGAAAAGATCTCCTTTACCAGTGGGTAAAGTTCAAGTTTTTTTATCCAAAAATGAATCAAAACCCAGGAGGAACATGAGTAAAGACTAGACTAAATATGTATAACATGAATTTATTGTGATCTCTAATCTTCATTGTTCTTATTGGTAAATTGGTCTTGTTTTGTTTTGCTTTTTACCTTAAAGACATGATAGCTCATAAGATCAATTATAAGAACATCTTTGTTTTCTGAATTTCTATTGCTTAAATATGAACCATGCTTGTTTAGTAGAAGACATTATGCACTACGTATGTATGTGTTGGAAATTATTATTATTAAGACACTATGACTGTGAGAAAACAGGATAGGATGTCTCAGGGGTGGCTACCCATCCATCACGTCCTTTAGATTTTTCTAGAGCCATTACATAGAGATAACTAGGTATTGGCTTGGCTATTGTCTAACAGAGATATTGTCATTAATAAAATCTTTATCTTAATCTGTGGACAAAGACTGAGACAGGTGCAAAGAATAAATCTTCTTTTCAACCCAGAACTCGTTCAGTATGAGTTTTGATACAGATAAGAAACATAATTTTAAAAAAATATAAATAAATGAGATCTTTCTCGCCTTGCTACATTGTAACTACAGTGCGTATAGCTAAGTGTTATATTTTCCAGTAAAGCAGATTTCCCTGAAGGCTTATTTGTTATTAATATTTTGTTGGGGGGGCAGTTAAGGGTAGAAATATAAAGAACTTAACCACAAAAACTTGAACATTCTCAACCAAGATTCCTCATCTGAACTACAGTACACAGTACACAGAAAATTGCTTGATTATCCTCTCAGTTCTCACAAAGATGGCACATACTAGTGGCATTCTAGATGCCCAGGAGAGAACCTCATGAGCTACACAACAGGGGTGCCATCTAGACTCAACCCTTAGGAGAAGAAAAGCCGGCAGTTATATTTAAATACAGCCTTTAAATAGTACATTGTAACTTCAACATATCTTTGAAAGGCAGATGTAAGTAGCTTTAATAATTTCAATCTCATGAATAAGGAGGCTAACTTGCTCCCCAAATGGGTTAATTGTGATTAATTCCTTGAAACTAGTTTAACAATGAAAGCATCATTGTTACCTCGAATCTTTTATGGAACAAGAATTAGGGTGCTGGTTAATTAAAACAGGTGCTTAAAAACTGCTTGAGAGTCCTAAATTGGTGCCCAAATCATTAAGTTTTACTCTAACTTGGTCAGAAGCTTATCAATAGACAATACAACTTTCTAAATATTACCTACTGCAAACACTCCATTGAAAAACATAAGGATAAATAACTCAGTATCACCTTTCTCACTGAAAATACTGACTAAAAAGTCTTACGTTTTTTTTATAAATAGGAAACTATGACCACAAAATTTATTCTTATTGAGCTGTTTCTTCTGTCTCCCCTGGTGAGAATCCCTTCAAGTTTCAAGATGAAAGAGAACATATAAAAGACAAGGATGGGAAGGAAAAGAAATTTGTAGCATAGTGGAGCTAAAGCATGTTAGACATCCATTAGCATATTTAAGAGTCTACACAATGCCCATAAATAATTAATATTTCAACTACAAAAGTTTGCATAGATATATTCATAGATATAGACACATAGTACAATTACAACCTTTCTTGGACAATTATGTGTGAAATCCTCATGACCATTCTCACTGAACAGCTCTACTACGAGTGGAGGATTTTCTGAAACTGAAATTGCTATTTGTACGATGTGGTGCATTGAAGCAATCCAAGGCTTTCATTCCACTTCACTGGAAATGAAGATTCACTATATTAATGTTCTCTAGACACTTACGTGGTGTGAAATTATGCCCCTCAATTACAAATTCTTCCGGCCTAATCTCTCTTTGCTTCTCTATTTTCAAGTCTCATTTCAAATACTCCACAAAATATTTGGCCTCACTTGGCATAAAAGAAGCAAACCTCTGTGCCTTTTCCCTACCTTTATATGGAGATAATAACTCTTGCCTCTCTCATAAAAATATTGTGAGGAACAACATTTTCTAAAGCTTTTTTAAAACCTTATATGTAAGGGCTAATGGAAATAAAAAATTGTATTGTCTCCAATTGGCCATTTTCTTTTTTTGTTTTGTTTTGTTTTGGTTTGGATGTTAAAGAGAAATATTGTATTGAATGTTCAGTTTAGTGTTCTTTCCTTCAATTTCTTACCATTTCTACTTCTTTGAGACCTCTTCTGCTTGTATTACCATAGAATCACAAATTGCTTTCAAGACCCCACATAGAATTAACAGAATCACTTTTATAGTTAAAGCACCTGGATATGCCATAATCCTAGAACCAAGGACCCTCAGGGAGACTAGTTTCTAACTCAAAGTTTCATGACGGCCACCAGTGGACTGTCTGCCACTGACACTCCTGTGTGACAGCCTCTGAGTGCTCTCCCCCAACCCGTCCTCTATTTGTGTTAGTTGAATGCATCATCCCTCTCATCACATTGTGACTCCTTGAAGGAAGTGACTACAAACTACAAAATACCTAGCATGATGTTCTACTTATAGTTCATATTTATTTATTTATTTATTTATTTATTTTTAAAGATTTTATTTATTTATGCACACAAGCTGGGGCACAGGCCAGAGGCATGGGGCGGCGAAAGGGTTCACCAGAGACAGAGTGGGGAGCAGCACAGGTTGATTGAAGGAAACTGCTGAGGGGAGCAGCGGGCGAGGCAGGAGAGGTCTGCCTCACCATGTGGGTATCTCCCCGGCCGGGCGTCGAACTTGCGCCACCACTGCCAACAGCTCCACAGCACAGCGCTTAACCATTGCGCCACCAGGGAGGCCCTAGTTCTTATTCATTTAAAATAACTAAGTAGAAATGAATTTTATGCATCCTAAGCTAGTTGCACTGCAGCAGTCTTTGGGCCAAACTGGACAGTCTAGACATACTGCTGCCCATTATTTCCAAGTCCCAAGTGCTCCAGATGCTGAGAACTGCTTGACAAGATTCTAGGAATTCATCTGGATCACTTTTTATGTTTCTGCAAGTCAAACGTTGACTGAAAACCTCTCTTTGGAGCTATTGCAATATTTTAAGATGTGAGCCTCTATTCCACCATTTCTTTAGAAAAATACTTTTCTGATGCATCAAAGGACAGAATGAAAGAACACAGTAAGAAGCAAACAGAGGTATATACAAAGCAGGCAGTGAAAGGATGTGGTTGTGGAAATTAGTTAGCAGAGAAGACCAAAGTTCCTGTCCTGTCTGTACAACTTGCTGTGTTACATCGAAAAACTAAGCTAACCTCTCTGAACCTCCATTTCCCATCCTTAAAATACTACTTTCCTCTGAGAATGGTTAAGATAGTTTTATTGTAAATAATACTAACATATGCCTGACACAACATATAAGCTCAATAAATGGAACTAATCATTATTATTATAAAACATACTACTGACAGTTATAAAAATGAACCACTGAAGAGTCACCTTAACCAAAATAATTATAAAACACTGTCTACTGAAAATAGCCCTAAGAAACGTCTAGATAAGTAATTGGAAGGTTTTTTGATTGACTAGGCAATAAATCACAACTTTCTCTCTGTTCTGTACACGTTTAGTTTAGAGGATGAAACCTTTGGTAGAATTATAAATCAAGGGCCTTCCTGGTAGCGCAGTGGTTAAGTGCTGGCTGTGGAGCTGTCGGCAGCGGCGAAGCATGTTCGACGCCTGGCCAGGGAGATTCCCACACGGTGCAGCAGACCTCTTCTGCCTCACCCGCTCGCTGCTCTCCTCAGCAGTGTGTTTCCATCGATCTGCCTGTGCTTCTCCCCACTCTGTCTCTGGTGAACCCTCTCGCCGCCCCACGCCTCTGGCCTATACCCCAGCTTGTATGCATAAATAAATAAATCTTTTTTTAAAAAATCTTTAAAAAAACATTTAAAGAAAAGAATTATAAATCAAGAATATAAAACCACTGAGTTTGAATAAAATGATTGCTAATTTTCTCATAGGGTTGTTCCCTTGGAAGGAGGAGTTCTAGATATCATAAGACTAAAACAGTCTTCCTGTTTCCTCAAACAGAGCAAACATTTGTTCTAATTATAAAGTTCCCATATCTTATTCATATAGATTCTATGTAGGACTTAGGGCTAAGTTTCGGACTCTCCACTGGAGCAATGTTTTCTTCCAGAATTCTGGGGAAAGGATATTCCCCAGGCACAGATGAAAGATTGCATAGTGACTTTCTCTTCCACCCCAGGTTCTTTTTTCAAAAAATTAATTAAAGGAATAGCAAAGAATATATTTTAAGTGCAAACAGTTTTTCAGGCATCTCAGAACATATGACACTAATGTCTGGGAAATAACACAAATCCCAATAGGAATAAATTGTGTAGCTGTTTTTCCCCTCTAAACTGCCTGAAGAACAAAGTCACAGAAAACATCTTTAAAAATTAAAGATACAGGCAGATAGATAACTGGATAGATAGGTAGTGATAGACTGACAGATAGGAATTATTATTAGTGAAATCCCATCATAGGAGGGTTCTCCAGGGTAAAGGATGTCAAACTTAATGCTTCAAAGGAGATTAAAAACACATTTGAAGTGACAGTTTCTGATCAATCAGTCAAATAGGTGAAGATTTGCCAGTGGAGAGAAACATAGTCTTTTAGTTTTTCTCAACCTAACTGAGCTAATACAAATAATTACGTTTTCCAGACAGAAGCATTGACAACTTGGAATTCTAAGATCATATGACCCGTTACAATAAGAGACTGGACAAATTAAATGGGGCACATTCAGAACAGCAATGCCATTTGTTATTACATGTACGTTAAATAACAGATAATGTGACCATTTTGAAGTAGCAATGACATAAAGTAAGGACTTTGGGAAGTTCTAAGTCAGTAGCATCGCATCAGGTTTTCACTCTAGCTTTATTCTTAGTATATTGCTAGCGTTCAAGTGTTCAAAGATAGAAAAAGGAATTATCTCATGTGTAGAATATAAATAAAGGTTATACTTTGGCCCAAATCATTTTTCTTTTCCTTTGTGTGAATATGTGTTTGTAATCGGAGGGAATTAAGAAGTGAAAGAATGTCTACTATGTTGTGAAAATAATCAACTTATTTTGCCTACTGTGCATTTGATATTTGAAAGTACTTGGAAATACACTCATATTTTTATAGTCTGTACAAAAAGCAGGACCGTATTCATAGATTTTTCTGTAATGCTTAAGTCTTGAATAATGAAATCTTAATCCTCTTTCAAGTGAATTAAGCAATTCAAAAGCCAACTTTCCCCTTTTTTTTAGATTTTATGCAAAATTTATAAATCTAGTACTTTATTTTCTAGTACTTGAAAATATTCTGGATTGTGTTATTCTCATTGTCATTGTTTGATTTCTGTGTGTGTGTTTTGGGGGACAGAATTTTTAAACTCTCTATTGGTACCACAACCCATACCATTTACATCTTGATATCATCCACATCTAAATCAATTGAATTCCTACTACTTATTCACTGACCTAGACTGAATGTCTTAAAAGGTTCTACCCCATATCAAGGTAGAGACATAAAATTAGTTCTTTCATTAAATCCCATCAAAAAGTTCCTCTAACAGCAATCCTGTCTAATATTAAATGCAGTTACCAAAAGAGTATTCTTTATATGTGGGTAGAGATAGATACAAAAATCTTTTATTTGCTTTATTCCCAGGGTAGCATGGCATTTGCTGCATTAAAACTATGTTGGAAAGGCACACTACAAGGTTTCTTTCTGTAGAATATCAGGGGGAAAAGTCAATGACCTATTAGTGAAGAAAAGGGAGGAAATGCTCATGAATCTAGAAGACAGCAGCAACTATTAAGAATAGAATTTTAGAGGCCTCCCTGATGGTGCAATGGGTTGAGTGCAGTGCTGTGGAGCTGTTGGCAGCTGCCACACGAGTTTGATGCCCGGCAAGGAGATTCCCACATGGCGCAGCAGACCTCTTCTGTCTCGCCCACTGCTCTCCTCAGCAGTGTATTTCCGTCAATCTGCCTTTTCTGCTCCCCACCGTATCTGGTGAACCCTCTCACCACCCCACACTTCTGGCCTGTACCCCAGCTTGTATGCATAAATATTTTTTTAAAAAAAAGAATATAATTTTATAATTCAAAGGGATATATGCACTCCTGTGCTAATCACAGCATTGTTTACAATAGCCAAATTATGGAAAAAACCGCCCAAGGAGATGATAGACACACACACACACACACACACACACACACATACACACACACAGAAATACTATTGAACTACTAGGGGGGTAAGGACTCTAGCCATTTGTGACAACTTGGATGGGAATAGAGAGGATTATGCAAAGCGAAATAAGTCAGAAGGAAAAAGACAAGTGCTAAATTCTTATGTGGAATATAGAGAAACAAAACAGAGAACAGAGGGACTGACAAAACTAAACCAAAATAAACCCTAGAAATATGACTGAAGAAGTGAGGCTACTCGTGGGGGAGGGTGACAGTGGGAATAAAAGGGGGGAGGGCCCCCAAACATCTAAGGTAAAGGATTATGAATGCGTTGGTGGTGGGTGTAGTGACATACATCTGAGGAGGTGTTTGCCTATTCCCCTAAATCATAGGTGTTGTAAGTCATGGTACCTAGATTAAAAAAAAAACAAAACAAAACAACTTTTTTTTAAAGAACAGAAATTTAGTTCCTGATGTGAGATTTTAGAGCCCAACATGAGGTTAATTCCTCTTTCAAAACAATGTTCTTAGTACAGAAACACCTTTTCACTCAAGAACTGTACTTCAGTAGACTTTAATGTTCTTACCACCACCAAAACACATAAAAAGGTTACTATTGATATGTGAGATGATGGAGGTGTTAACATTATTCTGGCATCATTTCATAAGGTACATGTATTTCAGATCACCTGAAGGCTGTACACCTTAAACTTGAATAATCTTTTATGCAATAATATTTTAATAAATCTGGGGGGGGGAAGTACTGTATCTCTTAAAGTAAATGAAATTGTGATTCAAGAGACATCAAGTCACTCAAAACATGAAGATACCCAGTGACTATAAATTACTAACTTCTAGCAATTTGTCTCTTTTCCTGACATCTGATTAAAGTTTTATCATATATTAATTACTGTTTTGAGCAAAGGCCCCAAATTTCACTGAGTTCACCAGCTCTAGACGCCTACAAATATGTTTTGCTATAAATTACTGGCACTGTTTCTGTTGATATTCAGCATAATCAAACATTTGTAAGCATGCTGTCTTTTCAATCTGTTCAGCTGATGCACTTTACCTGATCTTTCATTAAAGTAATCAAAACACTTGCTGTGTCGCATCTAATGAATGTTGCATGTATGATTAAGTGCTTTCATTCATATTGCAAGTTTGATTTAATGTAATCTGCCTTTCAGACAGCCATTAGCCTCACTCCTACGTGAATTCGATTAATTGGCTGAATTCTTCCAGATGTCCATTAAGCATTACAGGAATTTCTATGTAGAAACAGCAGGGACTGTCTAGCACAGAACCAAACAATGAAATGTTATATTGCTGTCATGACTTACAAAAAGCTGGATTCATTTTCATTAATAAAACATCTGTACTCTTGCACAGCTATGCATTGAGATGCATTTATTTTATATGTTTATTTTTCTTATGACTGTAAATAGATAGTTAAATAGAGGCACATTTACTGACATTATGCAGGCCCAGGGTTTAGCAGATGCTGACTGACAAAACAACTCAATTTTGAAAGTTTACAGAAAGTCCTAAACAGAGGAAAATATACTAATAGACACCTGTTTGAGACAGAATTAAAGAATGTCTGGGATTACAACCACATAAATAAAAGTTTTTAAATGACACTAGAGACTTATTTTGAAATGGTTTGGTTGTCCTACATATTCCCAAACCATTGGCTCTCTTTAAGAGAAAATGGCAAGTGTAGCTCTTGCTATGATGACTTACATCTTTTTGAGTAGCTTTGCTTTGTTGTTTGTATTGTTAATTCTTAAAGAGCTAGGAAAGATTTAACCTTGAGCAAATCATAGCTCAGTACATCTTAACATCTAATGAATGCTATTTACTAATCATTTGGGGGACTTACCATGTCTAATAATTAAAATAAAGGTAAGTTTCAAAGTAAGCTAGTACCTAGGACAGCTGCATATTCTCTGATACTAAATAATTCATCTTAAAATTTAAAAAGCCACAAAAATAACTTTTTGTGTCTCTTTTACAAGGATTTACAAATTGATTTTACCACTTGAAGCTGAAAATGTTTTTTATTGCCTATAACTTTGTGAAATACCTATTTTGTAACTATATATCATCCCTACTATAAAGACTTAGGGTATTTGAATGTTAAGACTAAAATGCCTGCCCTTTATACTTTCTTTGTACAATTAGGCAACATATGTACACTTAGAAGGAGAAAGGGTAATCTCATAATAAAATATACATGTAAATCATTAATTGGGATATAAATTTTTCTATTACTGAACTTTGAATTTTTTTCTGGAATAATTTCTCTATTAGTAGTTTCTACTTTTGGGGGTATCTTTAGATGCAATTCCTTATTACCTAGTAGTTTAATTATGAGCAGATGAAATTACATTAATTGGAAGAGGACATGTTTTAGGATCAGCTGTCAGCCACATGTACCAAGCTAATAAGATGATGCCAAAAAGATTTCAAAGACGGGACTTGAATAGACAGAAGTTTGACCAGAAGTTTGCTATCAAATTTTGGAGGAATAGAAAACATTATGATGAAAAATAATTGCTGGTCTATTCGTTGATCTTGGTGCTAAAAATGCAGACTTAAAAATACGTAACTTTAAAAATATTTCAGTTTAAGAAAGAAAAAATTGAGTTTACCATGTTTTTCACAGTTATTCAGCAAAAATTCACTGAACACCTGCTATGGAAATATAGAGACCTATAATCCACAGTTCCTGCACTCAAAAGAGAAACATGTAAGTATATTCTATGACAAGCACCGTAATAAAAATTGTTCAGCATAGAAGTGGGGACATTCCCCTCAAATCCCTCAGTCTTCACACAGGAGTTAACATTTGAGCTGCATCATGAAATATGAGGAGTAAAGTATTCAATGTGAGAAGGGAGTGGGAGCAATAGTGTCTCAGGCTACAACAATAGTGCAAGCTGTCAGGGGGGGCACATTTGTTCCCCATTCCTGATGTTTCCCTTCATGTCAAGAGACATCTGTTAGAGTGACATCCCTGGACAATTTCCACCCCCTCCTTCAATTATTCCTCCCAAGAGGAATTTTTTTGTTATTAGCTAGTTTTGGACCAGGAACTTGGCGTGCTTGGCTTAGCCACTTCCCCCTCCTCCTCCTCTTTCTGATTCACTTAGTCTGTTCTTGTCCTTATATAAACTTAGAAGCAATTGGTTCCCCCTAAGAGAGAGGTCAGTAGCTTTCCATTTCCTCCTGGAACAGCATTGGAAAGTGTGTCCAATCCTGGATTTAAGAAGTCCCTTATTTTCCGCACGTAAGCCACAATCTCCTATCTAGCCATCATTAGTAATAAAAGTGATAATTTGCCCCCAAACTTCCCCATTTATCATATTCACTTGGTTTGGAATTCAGACAGAGAACTTAGTGTCATCATTCCCCACCTACCCTCCCAAAGAAAATCTTCAAGACATGTATGCTCATAGATCATGAAAGGTATTCAGAGTGTTAAGCATAGAATGATTGAGAGAAGAGGTGAGAAATGAGCCTGGATAAGTAAGGAGGCAAGACTGTGAAAGCCACCAAGCTTGACAAGAAATCGCTAATACTTTCATGCAATTATGAAGATGATGTTATCTAGGAAACTGGCTAAATGCCCTAATAGAGCTCCCCTGGCTGCGGTCCCGGCTTCTCAGGCACTGGCTTCTCAAGTTCTACTGTGCATTAGGATCATCTGGAGACCTTAGAAACATGCAGATCTTGAGTTCTACACTCCAAGATTCTGATTTACTCCCTGAGTGATTCTTGTGCCTGATATTTCAAAACCACCCTTGCAGGCACACTATTTGAAGGTCTGAGCTTCAGCTTTATAGTTCTAGAAATTCAGTTTTGTCAGAACACTCAAACATGTTCAGATTCATGACAATCAACCTCCCAACATATTTAAATACAAACCAGAATGTGGATTTGTTTAGAGTGAGAACTAGAACTTAAAAGCACTGGAGTTCTTGGGGCTACAGAAAGCACATTCTCTCCTATAGGAAAATTCATATGGAAAGCCTCATTATAACAAAAGGTTGATTCATGACCTTGAATCATAGTGATAGGGGCTAGCTGAATGACCTCTAACTAATGGCATTGAGCTAGTCTGATTTACTCACCTCCACGGTTGAGGAAAACTTGTAAAGGGGACCAGAAGTTGCTGGTCGGCCGGAGCACTGTAATAAACATATGATGACAAATTCCTACTCTTGATTTCTCCTTTTTCTAGACTTCATCTTTGGGTAAAATGAATTCTAATTGATAAGGTTACTGATTTAGATATACTAAATTTCTTGAAACTATACTATTGTTACATTGAATAGAGTTTGAGTATTCCCACCAGCCCACCTATTCCATTATTTGGGGCTGAATATTTCAACAAAGCAATGTAAGCTTTATGATGCCAGGGACCTTGAATTTCAGTTTACCACTTTATCCCATGTGCTTAAAACAGTGCCTGGTATAAAAGAGTAATCAATAAACATTTTGGATGAATGATTGTTCTCACGTATTAAATGATTTTTTTTTCATTTTTATATTCAAAGGGAAAACTTAATTCCAAAATCCAGAGCTATAACGCTGTTGTCTTTTATGGATTAGCCACCCCCTTCAACAAAATGCCTAAAGCAAAATCAGTTGCTTTTGTTATATTTTTATGATGGAGGTGTTACATTAAAAAAAAATGTTTAGCACCTGTCTCTGAGGAGTTTAGGTTTTGTGAGTTTCCAACTGGTTAAAAGGAATAGGAAACCTCTCTTCAGGAATAAAAGAGAAGAGAAATGGAGCTGACTAAATACCACTTCTTTTAATGTTTGTGACAAACAGCTCAACCTGTTTTCCTTGGTGTGTAAGTGAATGTCACCAATACTCCCAGTACCCTCTCCACAACAAATGTGAGGACGAAGTTCCTTAGCTTCTGAGCTTAAGATATGTTGATAAATATTGTGAAGCTCCAACTAATTAAAAATGAAATGCAGCCAGCTAAGCTCCAGCCATCTTTAATTTACAATATTGCTTTGCTTCCGAGGCAAATGTGGACAAGTCACAACTTCTTTTGATGCCTGAGGGATTGAAAAAATTAAATCAGCAGGATTGGCTATTGATGTTTTCTAGCAAATGTTTTGAAATATCTGCCTTTCATCCATCTTACAGGGAAACAGGATTGCTTTGTGGGTCTTCAAAGATATTAATTCCTTTAATAAATCCTTATTTGTATGTTGAAAACTTCCAATGGTTAGGTTTCTGTAGCAATCTCTACATCAGGGGTAAATGTTGCCCGCAGGCAGACTCCCAATTTTTTCCCAAGTATCATCATTCTTAGTCTGAAACTGGGGCTAACCAACACTATAACAGATTAAACACACCTTCTGTTCAGCCGCTTTTCATAAGATTTCTTTGTTATATTGTTTGCAAGGCAAATTTCATGACAGGCTGTTTGCTTTCCTGGTGACCAGCACGTAATGAGATAAAGCGCAAACATAATCGGTGACTGTCCCAGTTCTGGGCTTTGATCCCTGCCCCCTAACCAATGTGAAAAAAAGATGGAGAGCAACTTGAGATTCTAAAAATATATAGTATTTGTCATGTAATAAGCCAATCACAGCTCAATCCAATAAAAAGAATAAAAATCAAGTCTACTGGGTAAAAGCACAAATGCACAGAGATAATGCCACATGTGCCACCTGGCAGGAGGTATGGGTGGAAGAGTTGAAGATTGTGAAGATTGTGAAGATTCTATACACAGCAGCAGTTTCTCTAATAATTTTCGCCACAATGATGATGCAAAGTTAGTAAAAAGGAGAAGACGTAGCAAAGCTATCAGATTACCCTCTTGACAGCAGTGTCATTTCAGGGGGTTTCTTTTATTCAAAGGAAGTATTTTTGATAGTAGTTTAAAATATTGTTCTGAGATATTCTTTAAAATCCTGCATAAATTATGGAGTAAATACTAAAGGATCTCTGCTGGAAATAAAGGCAAAATGTTTTTTCTTTCTCTAAATCATTAAAAAAAAAAGAATGCTAAATTATCTGGGTCTTGTGGAAGAGAGAGAAGCTGAAAAGTGATAAATAAATGAGCTAACACCTTTCCCCTGGAGTATAAACTATAGAAAGGAGATGACAATAGGAAAAAAAAAAAACACTAAAGCAGAGAGCAGTACTAGGAAGGTTTTGAGGGACAGTTTATATCTTGACACTAGCAGGAAAGAATATTTATTATTAATGACTTTATGCTGATATTTCCCAAAGTGTATTAAGCAGATTAACCCTACATAAATAAACAATATTGTTAAAATATTACTGGCCCTGGAAGTATATACTTGAGATACAGTTTATTGTTCCTTTTTTCCTAATAAGGTATAATAGTGAAAAATAAAACATCACACTAAACAGTTTAAAGATTCAATTTTTTTTAGACTGTCTAAATTGTGTATATGTATAGATAGGATGATCTACATAAAGAGATAGATATGTAATAAGTCCACAATCAGAAATACTAATTCAGGTATGCACATTGTTGACATTAATCACGTGTTAAATTTAACTAGTATGTTCTGTCTTTATTGAAGCAAAATACTTAATCAAAATGTTAGAATTTCCCTAAGGAAATATTGATTTCATTACTCAAGAATAATCTATACTTAAACTTAGTGGTGTGATGTCCACAATGCTTTACTACATGTTAAAAAATATATATTATTATCCTTCACAACAGAACTCTAACAGGAACCCTAGCTGCATTTATTCACTTTGAAACTCACCCTCCAGATTCCTGATTCTCTATGTTGGAAGGGCAAGCTGAGCATATCTCTTTTATTTAAACTCTGTAGGTGAGTGTGATGTGCAGTCAGGGTGGAGAACTATTAGTGAGATTCTTAAGTACAGAAACAATGGTCGGCTTTGTTCTTGTCCTCTTAATGAAAGACCAAGAGCAGAAATAAGCTAGACAAATAAATTGGTTTCAAACTCTTTTTGAGACACTGTCACTTACAGTAATTCAAGGTGTTTTATAAACCAAAAGTTCTAGTGTATAAATGTTAATAGTGATGTCAGCAAAACGGTAGAGTAGGGCCTCCCTGGTAGCGCAACGGCTTAAGTCTCAGCACTATGTGCTATCTAGAGCCACTGCAGCACGAGTTTGATCCCCGGCCAGGGAGCTCCCCACATGGCACAGCAGCCCTCTCCTGCCTCGCCAGCTGCTCCCCTCGGCAGTATATTTTGGTCAATCTGCATGTTCTGCTCCCCAGTCTGTCTGGTGAATTCTCTCAACCCCCACACACACACCTCTGGCCTGCACTCCAGCTTGTACACATAAATAAATCAATCTTTAAAAAAAAGGGCCTCCCCGGTGGCGCAGCGGTTGAGCGCTGCGCTGTGGAGCTGTCGGCAGCAGCGATGCGAGTTCGACGCCTGGCGGGGGAGAATCCCACATGGTGCAGCAGACCTCTCTTGTCTCGCCTGCTGCTCCCCTCAGCAGTGTACTTCTGATCTGCCTGTTCTGCTCCCCACTCTGTCTCTGGTGAACCCTCTCGCCGCCCCACTCCTCTGGCCTGTACCCCAGCTTGTATGTATAAATAAATAAATCTTTAAAAAAAAATCTTAAAAAAAAAAAGGTAAAGTAAGCAGTTCCAAGCTTTCATTCCCTCACAGAAACATTAACAATAAGCTGAAATTGTCAGAATAAACATTGTCCTAACTCTAGAAAGGTTTACAGCAACCAAGTGAATGCTCAATCAAGAAAAAGACAACTTGAAAATGGTAAGAAAGCTTCTTGTCCTTTCACTTGCTCTTGTCTCACCCTCCACACTGGCCTGTGGAAGTATTAAGGCAGAAGCAGCAGCAGCAGCTCGTGTTCCTAGTGTAGGCCCTGTTCCTGGTTCTGGAAGCAAAGCAGATCTTATTTGCTGATGACTGTCTGTGAGTGACTTGATGATTGACTCAGGTGTTTGTCTCTGTTTCAAGTAACTCAGAACTCAGGCCAGAAAAGCTGGGTGCACTGTTCAAAAACCAAAACAAAATGACAAGGCAGACTAAAAACCCACAGGTGCCTGAGGTGAAAGGTTACAGTCCAGACAAACACTAGACCACCTAAGGTTCATCAGGAAACTCTAAGGGAGATAGATTCTTTGGGAAATTAGTACATTCAAAAATTACAAAATATATTCAGGGGAATATAGAAAGTCACACACATGTCCAGGACAAGATACATGCACAGAGGGGCTTGAGAGGACCCTTCATTTCTGACCCCTAGGCCTGGTGCAGCCTGGGCGAGCAATAGAAGCCCTCTAGTTCAGGATCCATTTGTTTCATTGCTTTTCTTTTCTGTTTTTTCAGGGCGTGTCATTTAAAATTTTTGTTTTATCTCTGGGCCTTCAAGATGTCACTGAAGGAAAAGACTTCAAGGACCACAAATAACAAGATATACAGTCTTTGCAAAAATAGTTTGGAAACATCACTAAACAACAGACTGCTATAGCCTTTCATAATCAAAAATTAAACACAATAGAAAAAGCAAAACAATGGGTCAGATAAAACCAAACTGAAAAACTAACCCTTGAAATCTGGCTGTAGAATAGGGACAACCAGAGGGAGGGGGGAGGCGAGGAAAGAGGGAGCACACGGGTATGGGGCAGACCATGGGTCTTCTGGTGGTGGGCACACTATGGCAACAATGCCTAGCAGGGGGTCCTACATTTCTATCATGGAAACAACAATGTCAACCAGTATTAACTCAGTAATAGCCCCCCCAGAGGGGGCCTCCCTGGTGGTGCAAGGGGTTAAGTCTCAGCCTATGAAGCTATCAGCAGCCACCACAGCATGAGTTTGATCCCCAGCCAGGGAGCTTCCCACATGGCGCAGCAGACCTCTCCTGCCTCACTTGCTGCTCCCCTCAGCAGTGTACTTCAGTCAATCTGACTGTTCTGCTCCCCATTCCGTCTCTGGTGAATCCTCAACCCCTCCCCACACACACACACACACCCCTCTGGCCTGCACCCCAGCTCTTGTACGCATAAATAAATAAAAATAAATTTAAAAAAAAGCAAGCCCTAGAAAAGGGGGAGTATCAAATTTCCAGAATTATCACATTATGATATTCAAATATCCAGTTTTCAACAAACATCACAACATACAAAGAATCAAAATTAATTGTCTAAAGCTATAACTGAGGAAGCGCAACACTGGACTTCACAAAGACTTTAAAACAAGTATCTTAAATATACTCAAATCACTAAAGAAAAATATGGACAAACTAAAGTCAGGAAAACAAAATATAACAAAATGAGAATACCACTAGGGAATTTTTTTTTTAAATTGGGAACCAAAGAAATTCTGTAACTAAAAAGCACACCAACTGAAGAGAAAATTAGAGAAGTTCAGTGGTAGATATGAGCAGACAAACAATGTACAACACGGTGTTCTCCAGGGAAAAGGGAGTTTCCAGGTCCCCTGCCCTGCCCAGGGAAGGGTGGAGCTGAGCAGGGGGAGCAGCTGGAGAGGAGAGGACAAGGAGCAGGATGGAGAGCATGGAGACCTGGAGGAGGCACATGGAGCAGAGATGATAAGAAGCTGCACTTGCTTCTTGGCCTGGGATTGGTACCAGGGACTTGGGGGACAGGGAAGGAGACACTTGAAAACAGTTGTGGGTGAGAGACCTGTGGGGAGCCTGACAATGGCAGCCTTTATCTTCATTTTGCTTTTGCTTTTTTCCTTCTGGATTTGTCTAGCCCCTCTGCCCCTTTCCTATGGATCCCCACCAGGAGGTGCCTTAGACTTGCTGCAGGTTTTTGGACTTCACAGCTCTTTTTTGGGCCAAGCCTGTTTGGCTGGGCATTTACCTATGAGGGGATGGGTAATTTGGGGTGTTTTATTTGGAAACTATTTTATCTATGCTTTCCCTTCTCTTGTCTTTATTGCATATTAATTGTGTTAAAGTTCCTTTCCATTAAAGGTCTTATGCTTAGAGTCCACTTTGTCTTGATGTGGTGGATGGCAGAACCTAATTAGAACAGGCAGGTTTGGGGAACCCTGGGGTACCCCTCACCCTGCCCAGTAAAAAATGAACTTGGAGAATAATTCAAATGATCAAGCTTGAGGAACAGAAAGGGGAAAATGAAGAAAACTGAACATAGTCTAAGGGTTATATGGACCACATATCCCCTAGCAAGTCAACAGATGTATTGTGGGAGTTCTGGGGAGAGGGAGACGGGGAGAGAGAGGCAGAGACAGAGACAGAAATACAGAGAGAGAGCAAGAGCAAGAGAGATTATTCGAAGAAATAATGGCAGAAGGCCTCCTAAATATGATAAGAGTCAGAAGTCCAGAACTCTGTGGCTTCTCTGGTGAATTCTATCAAAACATTTTTTTTTAATTTTTTTTCCTTAATTTTATGCATACAAGCTGGGGTGCAGGCCAGAGGCATGAGGCATTGAGAGGGTTCACCAGAGACAGCGTGGAGAGCAGAACAGGTAGATGGATGGAAATACACTGCTGAGGGAAATACACTGCTGAGGGGAGCAGAGGGCAAGGCAGGAGAGGTCTGCAGCACCATGTGGGAATTTCCCCAGTCGGGCAACGAACTCATGTCGCCACTACCGACAGCTCCACAGCACAGCGCTTTAACCTGCTGCACCACCGGGAAGGCCCAAATTCTATCAAAAATTAAAGAATTATTAACACCAGTTCTTCTCAAACTCTTCCCAAATATTGAATAAGAGGTATACTTCCAAAATCATTCTCTAAGGCCAGCATTATTCTGATACCGATATCAGATAAAGATATAACAAGAAAAGCATAGACCAAATCTCCTGATTATTGTAGATATAAAAATCCTCAACAGAACATAAGAAACTAACCCAACAGCATACGAAAATGATTATATGCCATGACCAAATGTGATTTATCTTAGGAACTCAAGGGTAGTTCAGCATAAGAAAACCAGACAATGCAATATAGCACATTAATAGGATCAAGGGAAGAAACAAGATTATCTCAACTGATAGAGAAGAGACATTTAACACTTTCAAGATAAAACCCAACATTTTTCAAGGTTTTTAAGAACTCAGAAAATTAGGCATTAAAGGAAATTTTCTCAACATGATAAAGGGCATTTATGACAAGCCCACAGTTAACATCATACTGAATAGTGAAAGAGTGAAAACTTTCTCCCTAAGATCAGGAACAAGACAAGGATGTTACAGTCATCACTGCTATTTAACATTGTACTGGAAGTTCTAGCCAGAGCAATTAGACAAGAAAAAAAAAATTTTAATCTAGACAGGAAAGGAAGATGTGAGAGTATCTTTATTTGCAGATAACATGGTCCTATATGTAGAATCCCAAAGAATCTACAAGAAAGCTAATAAAAGAATTCAGCAAATTTTCAGGGTATAAGATCAATACACAAAAATCAGTTGTGTTTCTTTATACTTGTAATAAACCATCCAAGAATGAAATTAATTAAAGCCATTTAGATATACAATAGTGTCAAGAAGAATAAAATACCTAGGAACCAGTGAGAAGCAACAAAACATTTTTGAGGGAAATGAAAGAAGACCCAAATACATGAAAATACATCCTGATTTTGAGTAGGAATACTTATTATTGTTTAAATGTCAATACTACCCAAAGCGATCCACAGATTCAATGCAATCACCATCAAAATCCCAACAGTGTTTCTTTGCAGATATGGAAGAACTGATCTTCAAATTTATATGGAATTGCAAAGGATCCTAATTAGTCAATTGTAAGGTAGCTCTAATAGTCAAAACAACCTTGAAAAAAAGAGTTAAAAGACTCATACATCCCAATTTCAAAATTTACTACAAAGCTATAGTAATTAAAACATGTGATGTGGGCATAAGGATAGATACATAGATGAATGGAATAGATTTGAGACTCCAGAAATAAACCCATACAGCTACCCCTAATTGATTTTTATAAGTGTACCAAGTTCATTCAATTGTATTGGAACAACTGGATTTCCACAAGCAAAAGAATTAAATTGGATCTTTATTTCACAACACACACAAAAGTAAACTCAAAGTGGATTAACAACCTAAAATATAAGAGCTAAAACTATAATTCTTGCAAGAAAATGTAAGACACAAATCTTTGTGGCCTTGAATGCGGCAATGATGTCTAAAGCCTGGAGAAAATATGTATTAGATTTCATCAAAATTTAAAACTTTTGTTCAGTAAGGAACATTATCAAGAAAGTGAAAAGACAGCCTACAGCATGATGGAAAGTAATTGCCATATATCTGAAAAGGATTTATTATCCAAAATATACATAGAACTTCCACAACACAATAAAGAGCTCAAAAATGGGTGAAAGACTTGCAGAGATATTTATCCAAAGACATATGCAAATAACAAATAATTACATCATTAGTAATTAGAGAAATGCAAATCAAAACCACAAAAAAATATCACTTCACACCTACTAGGATGGTTACAAATTTTTGTGAATGAAAAATAACAAGCATTGTTAAGAATGTGGAAAACTCAGAAACTTTTGGTATTGCTGAAGGAAATGTAAAATGGTGCAACTGCTATGGAAAACAGTGTGACAGTTCTGCATGAATTTAAATATACGACTATCATGTGACCCAACAATTCCACTCCCAGGCATACACCCAAATGAATTGAAAACAGGGATAAAAACATTGTACACCAATGTTCATTGCAGCATTACTCACAACAGCCAAAAGACAGAAATAGCACAATTTATTTTTTTTAATTGTTATTTATGTCTTTTACATTTTGTATTCCCCTTGGGCAGCCCACCACCAATTCACCCGTGATCCATCTCCATGGTCCCCTGTATTCTCCTCTCTTCCATTTTGTGCCCTTATCCTCCCCTCCCCCTACCCCACCCCCCACCGCTGAGTGTCTCTCTCCCACCCCGCCTCCCTATAGTCCTGTTATAAGTGAAACCATTCGATATTTTTCTTTTTCTTTCTGGCTTATTTCACTGAGTATGATTCCCTCTAATTCCATCCATGTCGCTGCAAATTCCATGTGTTTATCTTCTTTCCATGCTGAATAGTACTCCATTGTGTATATGTACCACATCTTCTGGATCCAATCATCTATTTTTGGACATCTGGGTTGCTTCCATACCTTTGCTATTGTGAATAGTGCCGCAATGAACATACGGGTGCATGTATCCTTTCGGATTAGTGCTTTTGTATCCTTTGGGTAAATTCCCAAAAGT